>CM076570.1:1043962414-1044228010 GCA_034641835.2 Pinus albicaulis | reverse complement strand
ATATGAGCTTGGATTGGAGTGTCGTTCACACCGCTAGAATCATTGTGATGATCACTTCTATCTGGTCCTAGTTTGAGAGCAATCTGGCCACTTTGAATTTTGAGATATTATAAGCCCTCTTTGTCCTCTAAGTGTGTCTAGAGCCACCTATATCACATGGAATAAAATTAGCTATTACCAAGGATCAATTATAATCTAAGGAGCATCTACAACTTCAATTCTTTTCCCCTAGCTCGATGGAAAACTTCGAAAGAACCCCATTAGACACAAAATGTTGTATGTCAAAGGCTTGTAGAGATATTTCTAGCATGATACTAATATAATGCAAGTAGAAGAACCTTAATCCACCAAAGCGTTGTATATATCATGATTAAAAGCATGCACTGAGATTTGAAAGGAAACCTGATGGTAGATTTTATAGCAAGGAGCATCAAAATCAAAAATGATCATACTAGACTCGGAAGGATCCACCCCTATGATGGTAGTCAACAAGGATTTGTGCTACTTAGGGAAGCTCTGCAAAACCTCCAGGGTAGACATGGCACATGGTGCTTGGTAAAGGTCCTCAACAATATTGTAGTGTTGGCTATAGCCCGCACAATAATATTGTGTGTTGACTTTTAGATAACCCCATTAGGGGGGTGATATAATAGTTCTACATGCTTATATAATATAATATTTCCAGTATAAGTAGTAGAGGCAGTCGAGTCCTTTTGAGCAGAACTCAACTCAGGAAGGTCATATGATTTCACTTGCATAGTCACATTAATCTCTTCTTGACACATGAGGATAAGTGCATAAGTTCCAGTAGGATAAAATTTTATCCCCCATTGCCCCCTTGCAAAGGTTAAGGATCCTATGCAAAGATTTTTTGTTGTGGCTTGGAAGAGAATGGATGAGTCGATACAACTGGCTACTAAGTAGTTGTCATTGGTGCAAGAAGATGATGGAATTCATCCATACGTGGGGACTCCTAAGTTAAATGCTCACATTGATAAATATTTCAAGGGAACTTGATCTTATTACATTGTTCACTTATGCATCCACTTTGAGTAGATTGTTTTTTTATTGACCTGAGCAGGTTTGTTCCTTTATTTATTCTTTTTTCTCTTTTTCTTTTCAGGTTGTTGAGTATTCTTAGGTGATGTAAACTTCATTGTAATAACCTTAGCGAACTTCTCAAAAGAAGAGGATACTTGTTGAGAGTCAGAGGAACTTTTTGGGGTTTTAGAAGTGACCACAATTTTCCCTAGCTGAGAAGCTAGTTGGCTCACATTATTAGTGGAAAGATAAACAATCACTCCATTAGAGTGTGGTCCTAGCTTGGTTCATTGAGGATCTATGGAAAGGTGAGGAGCACTAGGAAATATATCATATAATGTGTTCTCTTGAGAATAAATTATATCAATATTTTAAGCATGTAAAATAGCCTACTCCTTTGTCGTTGCCCCAATCATAATGAAATATTGGGAAATATGGGGGTGAAGGGATCGAGTGAACTCGTCTCTAAGAAAATCATTAGGGAGCCTAGTTCATACTAACATCTTGCATATTCACCACTCATTGATATGATCAGATATATGGGTGACATCATCTTGTTTAAATTCTAAAAAAATGCTAGTCCCACGATCCTACCTTGCAGGTAACTAAAAATGGTTTAGGAAATTTTGAGCCAAGGAAGCAAAGTCACTATAGGATTCCCTATCAAGTTTGATTTATCATTTGGAGGAATACCCTGTCAAGTTACACTAGAAAATTCACAACATAACAAAATCATCCGCCAAAAAATTTAATGAAGACAACGGAAGGTGGTGATATGTGTAAAAGGACTCTCTTGAGGTTTTCGTTCAAAATTAGGAATATTAGAAGGAAAATTGGCTAACATAGGTGACCACCTAGGATCATGATAGATGGAGTCATTGGTTAGCTTATCTAAATAAGGTAAGTTGAGAGTTGTGAGAAAAGGAATTTGTAGTTGACCATATGGATCCTAAGGGTCATAACCCCCAGATGTACCATAAGGTCCCCCCATACCATAGTTAAAGGAAAAAGGATTAGAAAAAAAGGTTATAGTTCATACTAGAATATTGATATCCTAGGCCAACATATGAGGTGTGAGGATTGTTTCCTCTAGGATATTTCCCCGCAGAGAAAAAATACCCTCCATAGGCTTGAATTCCCATAGGATTATACCCAGCACTAGATAAAGGGCCTCCATGTGTATAAGAATCATTGTATGCATAAGAAAACAAAGGCATAGTGGTAGTAATAGGGATAATTCCCTTAGGTATACTAGCCCCGCTGGAAAAAAGGAAACTCCAAAGTAGGGAATCGATCCAAACATATAAATTGAACAAGTTTATAAAGTATTTTGATAAGTGAAGTTGCCCCCAGGTTTACTAAGAGAAACAGAAGAACCCCCATCATGTTTCCTAAAGTAAAATTTCTCGTACTCAAGTTAGGAACTCTAGGTTGAGTTTTAGGTCCCTGTAATACTAGTGTAGCCCCTTATTGTTATTGTTAGTGTAGGCACCTTATTTTTATTTTTTTTCCCATGTAATCCCTGTATTATTATTATTTTACCCCATAAAATCCCACTATTTTATTGTTGTACCCTTACATTGTTATTGTTATGTCAGCTTTGATTATATTGCAACCCCTTATACTCCTATATATAGAAAGGATATTTTTTCATTTGAATCAACCAAGAGTTTTTAATTATGTAATGTAAAGGAGGTTTCCCTCTCGAAGAGGATAATTTTTTATTCGTAGATCTATCTTTTCTTCTATATTGTGTGTTGGTTGCATAACGTTTGGTATTCTAGGGTTTCGCTTCTTCAAACAGATCATCATGGAATTTTTTATATAACTTTGTTTTAACGAGGATTAGGAAGCTGAAATTTCAACCACGTAGATCGAAAATATTGTTTCACTTTTTGTAAAAAATTCAGATCTTGGTTCACTATATTTTCGTAGATATGATCCAGGGATGTTAGGGTTTTTTCAGGCTCGAAAATTCAGCCTCAAACAGGTGACCAAGGGAAAATCATCATAACTTTTGTTTCAGGAATCATATTTGAATTATTTAAAACATGGCTAAAATTTAAAATAATTTAGCTTCTTGTATATCAATTTCAGGTCCAAAGGTTGAAATAGTGACATGTGGCACTTCATACAAGTTTGGTCTACTGAACTAGTATATAATCAGGACATCGTGGGAGATCGGGAATAAATATTTCTTGAAGACTCCAATCTCAGTACGACTTATGGGGTTGGAAAGAATACTCAGAGGTCTACCAAAGGACGAAAACTCAAACCTTGGAGAGCTGAAATTACAGAGTTACAACCGTTTCAAGGTCGAGCTCCTAAAAGAAAGAAAATGGTGTGTATTTTTTAGAAATAAATTGCATAAAATTTGTTTGAAAAAATAGTTTGAAATGATTCCAAGGGCATATTGAAGAATATATATCCATATTTGGTTCTAAAATTCCTCCAAAAAAAGAAGAATTCTACTCCCATTAAGCCCTTGAAAACCTCTGCTATGACACACGCAGAGGAATAATTGCAACATGATATATCAAAATTAAGGGACCAAGGGCAACAAATTTCGCTCTCACAAAGAGAAACCAAAGATGAAATTAAATGGGATATGGATGGTTTAAAGGTAGAATTAAAAGGAGAAATGGATGGTTTAAAAGAAAACATGGAAGGTCTGAAGGAAGGGTTGACAAAGTTTCTACAAGAAAGGCTTCTTAATGGTGAAAAGGTATTAGATGAAACTCATGATGAGAACAAAAGAAATGTTAATAATGATTTCATAGACTCTTTTATGTGGAATTATGAATTACGAATAAAACATTCTTCCCTAAATGTACTGATATGAATTTAGAACAAAAGGTTAAATACTTTGCAGATACCTTTCCTAACAGTAAATAGACACATGGAATAGATCAAGAAACCTACTTGGGGTCCAAGCGCTTCCTATTCTCCTTCTATCGCTCTTTTTGTAGCTTCAAATACAAGCTAGATTGCCAAAATATTTCCTAAAAGAATGAACACTAAAAACAAAGAGATTGCAATATACAGATGTATATTCAAGTTTTTCATTTAAATTAATGAAACATGAACCATATACATCATATAAGAACTCATAATATGAAAGATAGAAGCTTATACAGATACATATGTGGGAAAGTAAACAACAATATTTATTAATGGATAGAAGGGGAGGTTACCACCAGCGATTGATTTGATGTCACCATCTCCAGCATCATCCCAACCTCATCACAATGAACATCTCTCCAGCAGCATATCACTCAAATCAAATCCTCAATTGAAATTCCACCAGCATTTCTCTACTCAATTTCTTCCTTCTCAAGCACTAGGATATGTGCTCAATTTATAGATGAGCTGAAGGTATTTTTACAATCAATGACTTTCTAATAATAGGAAATACATGTTCCCAAGCTCAGAGGTATCAAATGGACACATGGATTTGAAGTTTGACACATATGCACTCTTTTAGAAGGCACTAGCCAAGTGGAGATTCCAGAACAATGAGAATTTCGCTCCCAATTGACCAATGCACCCTTGAGTGTCAAGAAGTGCTTTGGAGAGCACCCTTGAATGGAGCTAACTGCATATGCAATGCACTTAGCCCTTAAGAGACTATGTTGGTGAGCTCATAGGTGATATAACATGTACTTAAAATATTGGAAACCTTGCAATGGAAGTCATGGATGATTTTTTCTTGTTCTTTGTTTTAGGGCATGTAGCAACTGAAATGATAGGGGATGATAGACCCTATTAATTGGTTCTGGGGATGATGTCCAGTTTAACCAGGTCATTGGGAATGATTCCCAAATTGACCTATAACATATTTCCCCTAAAGAATGAAGTTAGAATAATAATAACAATATTTTTTGAATGAGATGCTTTACACCGTGATGGGCTGGAGCTGAAGTGGAGTGGTGACCTGCATTAATCTTACAATACATTACATCATGATATATCCTCTTGATCATGAATTGTTGAGGAAAGGCATTCCCATGCTCAACACATAAACTATCTAATAACATGTACATAGTGTAGAAAGTCGTCTACATTGGAATGTTTCCCAATACAAATATGCCTATAGATATAGGCCCATGTTCGGATGATGATCTGTATATAAGGAAACTGTACAGATGATGTGTAAAAAAATCTTGAAATCATAGCCCAGATGGCTGAAACTAGATCTAGGGTCTTCTTTTCTCGTTCACTCGATCATTCGGGTACAAGTATAGCCATGCGAATATATGATTTGTAGTCGAACATGGTAAGACATCGTTTGATTACCAACCAATGATGTGAGTTGTTAACAAACGCAAGAGAACCACCATTGATGTCAATGGCCCACAAGGTACTTCAGTACATTTCGTAATGCTTGAATAGATGATTTGATGTTGAAAGCCAAACAAAATCTTTCGGTCAAAAGTCTGGAAGCGAGCATCTTGTCAATGTTGTAACAAGCCTCATGGTACTGGAATATGGTGTTTCTAAGTGAACTTCCTGGATGATGATTTGATGTCAACAGGAAGCCACTTTATTGTGAAATGAGAGTTACTAATTTTGAAGACAAAGGATGAATTGATATAGCAATTTTCAGGGATGACTGTCATGAGAATGAAATTTATGAGTATTGCAGAAGGATGAGTATTCACTGGATGACTTCTCTTGAACATATCAGCAACACTGAGATGAGTTGGAAGCATTGACCCAAAACCAAAGTGAAAGTATGATGAATCATAGGTATGAATGAACTGTCAAGAATATTACTCAACCCAAACAGTCATGACGATGAAGTGAAGTGTCATGTTCAAGAGTGACCTAGTAGTGTAAAAAAAAAAAAAATCACTTTCCCAAATTTTCCTCGATCATTTTTCGACCAGTACCTCTTTATTTTTTAACAAGATTAAGGAGGATAACATATGCTTGATCTATAATTCAACCCTTTGGGTGAACAATGTATCACTATTTAATAATTTAATGAGTCTAGCGATGAATGAAACTCGATTCTTACCATGATCAACAATTCTGTTGCTATTTTATGTTTTAACAAGCCTAACGACAGTGACAGCCCGAACCTTTTTCATATTTAGAGAGTCTGAAAAAGAGGAAAAAAGAAAACTCCATAAGTAATTTTTCATAAAGTTGTCGCTCAGATCTGAAAAAGTGTAAAATAATATCTGAGAGAACCTCTTTAGTCATGTTTGACTAAGGTATTCCTTTTTCGTAAATAATAAATCTCATTCCGGAAAAGGGTTAAACTTATACTGAGTAGATATCAATTCATTTACTTTTACGAGCTCGAAAAGACAAGTGATCGTCAATCTTTTCACATTATGGGAGTATGAAAAGAGCTAAAAGAAGACTCCAGGGGTTCCTTTTTCGTTGTTATAGAAGCTCTAAAAGTGTGCTTCAATTACTTTTTCATTTTTAACAAAGCTCGAAAAATAAGGATAAAAGTATGCTTTGTGGTCAAATCATTCTTTAAATAAATCTGCATGACTAATTCGTTAATCAGTTGTAAACCCTGTTCAGAACAACATCAAATGGATTAAAAATACCTATTTCATGATAAAAAGTGACTATTCATTTTTACCATTAAATAGTTACCATTTGCATTTTGGAGCTCTGAACCTGTTTTTTGCCTCGGAACTTCAGTTGCTGATTACGATCGATTATGTGGATGGTTTTCATCGCCATTTGATCTAGGTTGGTGCTATGAACCCTCTCTTTCTTTCAGTAATCAATTCATTTACTTTTAATGCAAATTTTTAGGGTTTTGAGCCCCTTAGGGAAAATTTTGCTTCCAAAGAGGGCAGCATACCCTTGAGCATCAAAAATTGCATTGTAGAGCACCTAAATTAAAGTCTAGATGCATATGCAAAACATTGTCCCTTGTTCAAGACTGCGTTGGGCACAATATCCATTTTTTATTCTTGCTCTATGCTCAAAATTTGTCTAATTTTTTTCATTGAAAGGAGTCTAATGAGTCTTATGGTTATGTTTCAAGATTTCATTAGACTATAATGACGATTACGTGGAGAGAAGGAGAGCATGAAGAACAGAATATGGTTGCCCTAAATGATTTGGGTATAGTAAGAGCCCTAAGAGATTGTGGGTTGTTAAAGTACTTCCACTTGTTAGGGATGAGGCAACAAACAGAACTCTTGGAGTTCCTAGTTTGAGCATGGGATCTGGCTATCGAGGCATTTCACATTAGGAACAATGTGGTTCCCATTACATTGGAAGATGTATATTTTCTCATAGGTTTGTTGAGGAGAGGCTTTCCCATTTCCCTCTCAGAGTTTTCTCTTGGAGGAGAGATAGTGAGAGACTATGTTTTGCAGTATTTCTATCTAGGGGCAGAGCCAAGCAAATATGGGAAGATAAACATCTATGACGTTCAATATTTTCCTTTGAGAACTATTCTTTTCATGATCACAAAACTTGTCGGCACCATTATACTACATGTAACGAATAGATCATATATGCAGTGTGCGTTAGAGTGCATCGAGCCACCATTCTTCAACTGGTCTGAAGATGCACTTTCCCAAATAAAGGAACAACTGAACAAAGCAAAGGGATGAAGGAATAAAAACTTAAGTTATGGTTCAATCCTCATTTCATTTTCCTTAGAGAAGATTCCATTGATGCAGCCTCAGCATGTGATGCTAGGTGTATCTAACCCTAGAAATTTGAGGATGTAGAGATGGGTAGAACTAATGGGTAGGCATGCAGGCCAATCGACCATTGTGTTATCAATTGTGTTCTTCGTCTGTTTCAGGCAACAGGTTGTTGCCATTGATGAGTATGCATACGCAGGTGTAGTTTTCTGATGAGATCCAGACTTAGCCTTACAAGAAGGCGCTCAGTGGGGTACGATAGGTAAGAATTTTTTGACCATGTTTTTCATTTTCCTAAGGTTTATACAATTTTTTTTGTATTTTTTGATGTTTTCCCAAGAGTAAAATAAAGTTTTTATGTAATGCAGATGTTGGTCAAGTTTAACTGGTGGAGGAACTAGAGCATGGAGCAGATGAGCCAGCAGAGAGGGTTGTCGGGAGAGCATTCCTTCAGGATTTAGACATGGCTGAGACTCTAATTGAGCTTAGGAAGCACATAGAGGGTTTGAAATTCGAGATTCTGGATTACCAGATCGAAGAGTTAAACATGCAACTGCAGTGCCACACTATAGGCATTCCTAACCGCTAGATGCGGTTACTGCATAGGATAGCTAGATCTATAGCATGTTACCATGAGCATCACTAGTTTTACTTTCGACATGTTGCATACGTTTTGAGGTCAGAAGACCAATGTGTCTTGGGCACAAATTTTGTAAAAAACTATAACTATCTATCTATTTGATTTTAGTGTTTTCCTATGTTTATTGCGTAATCCTATTCAATTATGTGAATGTATATTTACAGGTGTTGCAAATATCTGTCTAAAACTTGATTAGCTAAATAATCAGTCAATGTGTTCAAATTTTTGGAAATGTGTTGATATTGAATAAAATCAAAGTTTCTTTCCAAAAGTCGAACTCATAGGAACAAACGATGCAATGTTGGATTTATAACAGTATAAACACTAGTAAGTTGTAATACCACAAGCTGTGAGTCTAACCTTATAATGATGTGGTTAATACCAAATGAAATGGAATCATAGAGAAGTTCAATCAACGCGCTATACTCAACAATATTGTTTGTTGATCTACCAGTACAAATCCCTCGAAAAATCACTAACTCACCGTTCGGAGCGAAAATGGCCCAAGCTGTAGAGGATAGATTCTGCGTACTATGACTAGCACCATCAGCATATCTAAAAAATGGTTCCAAAGATTAATAAAACTCTAAAAACAAACTAAGACAATGAATGCAAATCAACAACATATATAATATAATACAAAAAATCACTACGCTCATGATTAAGCATAGTAATGTTTCAAATACAACCCATTTCAAGGTTGCGCCAATGGAATTCCATCATTATCTACCAACTCATAGGCACCCTTAGCAAGAAATATTTTTAAAATATAGGGGTCATGCCATAATGGCTCCAATTTCCCTGTACCTATTACATCAACTTCTTGATCATAAGAAGGACCAAGTCGCCCTCTAAGAAAATGTGAGGCTAGACATTTTTTTCATATTGCGCCTTTCTATGTCTCTTATGTGCTTCATTGGCCAATTAGGATTCACGGTGTGTTTCATCAAGATGGATGAGGTTAAAAATACGCGCTTCTTCTTCTGAGGTGTCAGGTAACAAGTCGATTACGATTTTTAACGATGGTATTTCACATTGAATTGGAAAGCTAGCTTCCAGACCATAAACTAATTAAAAAGGAGTGAATCCAGTTGCATTTCTCGCCAAGTTTTGGTATGCCCACAAGGCCTAGGAAGGATCAAATGCCAGTTTCTTTTACGAACTCCTATCATTCGTTGAAGCATACGTTTAAGAATTTTTTTGATAGCTTCCACTTGTCCATTTGATTATGGATAATAAGGAGTAGAATTATCATGTGACAATCCTAACTTGGTAGTCAATTCAGTCATCATGTCATTGCGAAAATGCTTCCCATGATCTGTAACTATAGCCCATGGGACCCCAAATCGTGCAATAACATAATTAAAGAAAAACAATGCAGTTGTATGTCCTGTATTGTTGACTGTAGGAATCACTTCGGCCCATTTGGTAAAGTAGTCTACTGCAACAATAATATAACCATGCCCCCTAGACGAATGAGGGTTATAGGTCAAGAATTCAATGCCCCATTTTGAAAATGGTCCTACAGAGACAATAGGATGCATTGGCACTGGCAGTTTGCAAATTTTATGATAAAAAATATGGCATGCATGACAACTTCTGACCGCGAGGATGCAGTCAGAAAATATGGTAGGCCAAAAGTAACTGGCACGGAGTATCTTCTACGCGGTAGTGTATCTAGATAAATTTCCACCACAAGCCCCAGCATGACAATCATTTAAAACCTTTTCGGCCTCCTCATGAGTGAGGCGCCTTCTTAAAATAGTATCGACACCACGACGATAAAGTGTATCACCGATGATCAAATAATATTTGGCTTGGTATCGAATATGTTGTTGTTCAGAGCGAGAGGTATCGGGCCTAAAAGTTTGGGTTTGGAGATAAATGATAAAATATCCATACCAAGGATCATATGATCCTATCAGAAGCAGAGACTCGTCAGGAATTGATGGTTCGGACGTAGTAGTAGTACTATCAGAGGGAAGGTCACAGAGAAGATCTGCCAAAACTAAAGACTTATTTGACTTGGATTTGATGAATTCCAAATCAAATTCCTGCAAAATGAAAATCCATTTTGAATACTTGCCCCCCAAAAATTGATGTGATAAGATATAAGTCATGGGGTTGCAATCCGAAACGACAATGGTCTTTCGAAACAGGATATAGTGGTGAAATATTTGGACAGCTTGAACAGCTCCCAAGGCAAGCTTTTCTACGTAGGAATACTTGGCTTCTGTATCATTGATATTATGACTCAAATAATAGATTGGATGTTCTATCCCATTTTCTACTTGGACCAATACCATAGCAATGGTCATATCAGCTGTGGCGATATATAAGAAATAATCGTTCTGATAATTTGGGGGATACATTAATGAAGCTCAGACAAGAGTATCCTTGACAGCATCAAAAGAAGCTTGTGCAACTTGGTCCCAATGAAATGGAACCTCTTTTTTCAAGAGTCGAGTAAATCCTTTAGCCATTTCTGCATAATTGGGTATGAACCTTCTTAGGAAGTTAGCCTTTCCTTGAAGTTTCTGTATCTTAACTAAATTTGATTGTGCAGCAAATCAAGAATGGTCTAGACCATCAATGGGTCTATTTGAATTCCTTCTTTTGATACTACGAATCCAAGAAAATGACCAAACCCAACACAAAACACACATTTATGTGTATTGAGACGCATTTTGTAGTGTCGGCATCGTAAAAATATGGCTCTCAAATGCATCGGGTGATCATTATGATTTCATGAATGTGCACGTAAATCATCTAGATAGGGTTAAACAATATGTTTGATGCCATTGAAAGCATAATCCATTTCTCTCTGAAAAGTAGCCTCGACATTCTTGAAACCAAAAGGTAGTTTCCTATAAGTGAATGTGCCCCAGGGATAAATGAATGTTGTCTTATGTTGATCATCTGGGCAGATATTGATTTTGTTGTAGCCAGAAAATCCATCCATGAACGAAAAAATTTCACATCCAGCACAATCGTCAATAATCTGGTTGATAAAGGGAGTAGGATAGTTTTCTTTTCAACAAGAAATATTAATATCCCAATAATCGATGCACACTCTAATGGTTCCTTGCTTTTCATGAGAGGAACGATGTTAGAAACCCACTTATTTAATGGAACAGGGTATATGAAACTAGCATGTAAAATATTTTCAACTTCTGCTTGAATGGCAGCAGCCTTCCTCGGATGAATAGGATGAAGGTGTTGACGCAATGACTTGACATCAGGGTACATATTAATAGTGTGTTCAACAATACTAGTGTTAGTACCTAGTGTTAGGTCTCTGTAATTTATTAGCAAGATTGGGAGAGTCCAATCACAGAGTTAACATCATTTCAACCAAACTTTGGGACTCTAGGATCTATCCCTCCTGAATCCAGAGAGGGATCTCTCCAATATGTACAAAGATGGATATTGTCTTTGAAAAGCTTAAGGTAATGATATTAGGCTAGTTATGAAGGCCAAGGGTTTTGTTTTGTTTTGTTTTGGATGGTTGAGCATGAAATGTTACTTGAGGGGAAAGTCCTAAGTGCAAAATGTTTCAAAAGTGAGAAGTTGCAAGCAAATAGAACAGTTTTGGCAGATAGATAGATATAACGCTGGTTTTTAGTCCATTGGGCTATGGAGTCATATCTGGGCTTTAATTTAACAACAACATCAAGTGTGATCCAAGGGGCAAGTCATCTATACCACAAGATTATTGAGATTAAAATGATGAAATGGAAACATTAAAATGTTGGAGGGTGGAAACTGATAATAATTTCTCAGAGGATTTATAGTCAGTCCAAACAAGAAAAGCCTCTTAAGTAACTGTTTTAAAACCAACCAAGGACAGGGCTAACCATAGACTTCTTGGGAAAGTTCTTATTAAAGCAGCTTAATTGACAAACAATCCAGTAATCCACATAATTACCTTCAGAAAGTATGAAAACACATAAGAAAAACAGAGTGTAACTTAAGATCGGATAAAGTACTTTTAAACCTAGTCTGCTTTCAGTCAACACCAAGGGAAACTTTCAGAATCTGCCTTTGGAGAAAAGAATCTAGGAATCAGGGCAAACCATATCTTCTCTAGTCTAACTTTAATAGCAAATAATGAAAATAACATTCGAGAACAATGTTTGAGCAAACAGAAGGACGAGGGAACGCCAACATTCCTAACTGTTTAAACTGTATTGAATCATTCTTAAATAAACAAATCTGAAGAAAACATTAAGATAAAGATTTCTCAGCCAGAGAAGGTTACTGCTATACAGAAAATCCTAACCCTGTTTAAACTGTTCTTTACAAAGGGAAAATGAACAATATGGCATACATAGAAGGAAAACGATTAACAAAGAAAGAAGCACTTCACCAGTGATAAAGACCAGGATCCCAAGAAACAGCTTTTATATTGATGTCAAACCAGTTACAATCTTTAGGTCCAATGTTTCAGTTCAGCAATCATCTTCACTATTCAACCTAACTACTCTAGCACAAACAGAGCTTCAAGGGCCAGTGAACACTATGTACAAATAGAAGTCTCGAGCTCAAGTGTATTTCAAAGTTCTGCAACCAACAATTTCTCATCTTCTTTTGAGGTATTTATAGAAGAATGAGGAGGTGATCTGAGAAAATATCTCTCAGGATAATTAATACAGGTTCAAGACTTCTCGGCCCTTTGAGAGGCTCGATGAAGAAGTTCACAGGTGGAACACTGTATTAACTGTTTTACATTTATGGATTAAGCTCGGTGGGAGCTTTATTTGACTTTGAGGCATTATGTAATGTTTGGAGTAACTCTGCAGATATTTTCTGCATTGATTTCCTTGCAGAAGTAACTCCCTGGCTGCGCTGGAGGTGAATATCTGATTTTCTTTAATAACTTTGGCCTCTGTTTTGAAAGGTTTGAGGCGACAGGTGGCTCGGTGGTAGCTGAGGAATCAATTTGCCTCAAGATGTGGTGGTGGAGGCTTTCCGTCTGATAAAACACTTTAGGTTTTCTTTAAATGTGTTTAATTTGGGGATTAGGCTTTTGATAGTCAATCTTAGCCGTAATCCCTAAGTTTGTCTTCAATCTTCTGCTCTGCTGTGCTCTGTTCTTCAGCACTGATACTCTTTCAACTGTGTTTTTAATAAAACAGTGTCTTGTCGATGTGCAGGGCCGTGCTGGGCTCTTTAAAGGTATCAATGCCCATGAAGCATTGAGAAAACAATGGAGCGAAACCTCGCAGATGGTTCTCCTTAACAGCCTGAAGGCGCAGGAAACGTCTTTCCCAACCCTCGGCTTTATTTCTTTATACAATGGAAAACCATTAAAATGTCTGCAAAACACAAAAATAGTTAATAAATCCTGCGGAAGTAGGTTTAAACTGCTTCAGATGGCGTGGAAGGAGCGTATCTGTCAGATGAAGGCAACCAACGGTGGAGATCTGCATAGAACGGCAAAAAGGATAGCTTGAGAAGAATAAGGAGGAGTAGGTTTGGACCGTCCGATCCGGACACGTGGTCGGTCCAGATCTAATTGGAGGGTCCCAATCGGAGGTGGCAAAAAAAGGGGGATGCGATTGAAAATAAAACTTCGATGCGATTGCTCAATCGGGAGGAGAGAAGGCGATTAAGCGCTGTCCGTCGATCTGCAGATCAGATCGACGGCGGAGAGTGAATCGGGGGATGGCCGATCGGGGGAACAGATATAAAGTATGAGATTGGAAACATTCCGATCGAAACATTCCGATCGAAACATTCCGATTGAAACATTCCGATTGGGGGATAACCGTTCGATCGGGTCTAGACCGACGGTCTAGATCCTTTGTTTTCTTGCACCGGCGGGACCCTTGTACTTCGTAAGAAACCCATAAATTTCAATAAAAACCAAGGTTTTGAGTGAAAAGGGCGGAATATATATATGATAGGCTGGCGCCCGATTGCGGGGCCACTTGGTGTATGGAGTGCCATGGGCCCAGGCTTTATATAACTAGGGCCAATCGTAATCGAAACATTCGGGCCCGGTCTTTTTGATCAACCCATTTTAAATTCTTTGATCGCGATTGCGCGATCGGTCTTTTTGATCAACCCATTTTATTTAAACATGTGACTTTAAGTTTTTTTAACTTAAAACTTTGGAAAGTGGGTTTTTGGGTTTACAAAGGAAAAAGGGTCGGAAATGAAATATTCACAAGGTTTAAGCGCCGAGGGCGGGCTCGGGGTTATATGAAAATAATAATATGATCGGGGGTCTAGGACAAGGGGGCTGATCGCAATTGATATTTTGAAATGGTTCACAAATATGCACACTTGAATCTTTTCGATTCGATCAGCGCTTCATGGGTTTGGCGCTTGGTTTTTATGATGAGGGCATATTGGGGGAAGTGGTTTAGGGCTTAGCCCAAGGGGTTTAGGTCCATAAAAAGACTTGTATTTTTACGATTCTTCACGGTTTTTTAATGGAAATAAAGGGTGCCGAAAGGGTTAAAAAGTGAGTTTTTAACCATGGGAAGGGTGATTTATGAAGGGAAGAAAGGAAAAGATGAATAATAGAGGAAAAATATGGGAAAAAAGGGAAAGGAAAAGAAGGTTAATTTCGAGTGGGAGAAAGGGAAAAGTGATGGTTTTGCAGCAGTTTCTTCTTTGTATTTCAGCAGAAATTTCAGAGTATGAGATGGGAACTGCAATGAGGATTTTGGACAGAGGCATGAGGCCTTGCAAGGAGTCTTCAAGAGCCAACAATTTTTAGTGATAAAATTTGTTCCTTGGAGGCTCAAAAAATATCTTAGCCACCTTTTGGTATAACAAAATATTATAGGTGGCTAACAGTGGCTCCACTTGGGGATGGTGCCTTCTTGAAGGCATCAAGAATTCAGACTTGATTTCTGGGAGGCTTATCAGTTGCCTCATCCATTGGGCTGTTCTTCTGTGATTTAATGATCCTTTTCTAAAAATATATTTGGCAGCCATGAAATCAATGGAGCTTTATCAACCAGCTTGCTACCTACCCAATCCTACAGATCTAGCATTTTTTCTTCATCAGAGTGCACTTGGATTGGCAAACTCTATTCACAACATTTTATTATTTTGAAAGCAGAAAATCTAATCTATTTCTAATCCTTATTTCTCCCTGAACTCAGATTAAACAGTTGAGTTCAGATGTTTCTCTACCTAATGTACTGTCTGTTGGGATTAAATTGTCCAACAGACTTTCATTCTCTAATTTTTAAAGCAGAAATTTAAAAACAGCCAAGTCAAGATTAAGCAGTTTGACTTGTTGTGATCTATGGCATAAAAACAAGCTGCACATAGATTATTATTAGCAGAAAATTAAAATAAAAAATAGAAGGCTTAAGATCTGAAAGTTTAAGTACTACCTTCCCTTTCTTCACAGCTCTGTTTTTTACTTTGTTTGAGCTGTCTCTTTCTTGATATCTGATTCAGATTTTGGGAAAATTAGAACCAGTTTTTCTCCTTTATGACTCAGAAAAATAAAACAGTTTTGTGTCATCTCTCTTTGGAAACTTTGGTTCAGATTTTGAACATGTTTGAACCTTAATTTCTATCCTAATCTATCTACTGATAAGCCAAGATTAAACAGTTTGGCAAATCAAATTCACTACCCTATCAGCAGAAAATTGAAAGCTAATTAGTCAAGATTAAACATTTTGACTAACTAGAAGTGTGTTTTGCAGGAGTGGCATTTAAGCTTGCACACTTTCAGATTTATTTCTCTTTTTGGCATGGGGCTGTGCCTTTCTTGTTTTTCATTTCTGCCCTCTTTTCTTTCTTTCTTTGTTTTTGTGTTTTTTGATTTTTCATAACTTTGAATGCAATGGTGGATGAAATATTTATAATGAAAAGAAAAAGAAAAAGAAAAAAGAAGGCTTAAAAATATATCATGAATCAAGAGAAGTAATGCTTGAGCATCCTGCCATTGACAGGACCCCCAAACAAATCTGTTCCATCCAGCTCTTGTAAGAAGAATGCATTGTTTCCAGCAACTGAATGAATAGATTAAGGGCCAAGCCATAGATTGTCAAATTTACCATGCTTTCCCTTGTCTTCTCTCTTTGAGTCCCACTTTAAAACTTTGTCCCCAATCTTGAAATTGCTGGCCTTTGTTCTTCTGTCAAAAAGCTTCTTACTGCTATCTTGTTTCTGCAATGTTTTGGTGTATACTTCCTCTCTGATTTGCTGAAGATGAATGGTCTGATTTATTCTTCTGATCATGTCATTATCTTCAGTCTGCAATTCTTGGATAAACTTCATAACTGGTACACCAAGGCTATTAGGAAAGATTGCATCTATACCATACACAAGCTGGAAAGGTGACATTTCAATAGATTTCTTCAATGTTAATCTGTCAGCCCAAAGTGCATGGATTAGCTTTGTGTGCCAAGACTTTTTGTTGTCCTCCAACAGTTTCTTTGTTATGTTCACTAAGCTTTTGTTGGAAGACTCTGCAAGTCCATTACCCTGAGGATAATAGGTTGTGGAGTGTCCCAATGTTATCTGGTACTTGTGATAGAATTCCACCATTTTCTTGCTTCTAAATGCTGCTGCATTATCTGTGATGATCTTGGTAGGGCAGCCAAATCTGGAAAGGATGTTGGTTTCTATGAACTTTATAATAACTGAATCATTGGCTTGCCTACAAGGAATGGCTTCTATCCACTTAGTGAAATAGTCTGTGGCAGTAAGGATCCATCTATGCTGGGCAGAAGATGAGGGATGGATTTCACCTATGAAGTCAAGTCCCCACTGTTGAAAAGGAGCTTCAACAGTGATTGGATGCAGAGGAAGGGGTAATAATTTTCTCTTGCCTTCAAACAATTGGCATTTATGGCAAGTAGTTGTCATTTTGTGAACATCAGGAAAAAGGGTGGGCCAATAGAAACCAGCCCTCAAAATTTTGTTGGCTGTTGACTTCCAGTACAAATGGCCTCCACACTCTCCTTCATGAAATTTCTGCTTAACCTTCTCTGCATCAAACTCAGGCAAACATTTAAGTAATATACCACTAGCATTTTTCCAATAAAGACACCTATCTACAATGCAGTAGTTTACTGCTTTCAGTTTTAAGAACCTTGCCTTTGTTTTCGACAAACCAGGAGGTGTATTTAAATTAAGCAAAACATAAACGATATCAGCATACCAAGGAGAATTCATAAAATGGTTTTCAATAATGGGAGTTGAGAATTCTTCTTGGCTGTCCAAAGCATTAATCATATTAATGTCAAGAACTTCAAAATTGGATTCAGCCATTAATCTAGCTAGACCTTGGCCTTTGATGAGTTTAGTGGGTTTTATCTCTAAATCATATTCGAGAATAACAGCAATCCACTTACCTCTCTTGCTCCAGGTCTGTGTTAGAATGTCTTCTTCACCCGAAATTAGGGACAAAGCAGTGTCTTGTGATGAAAGGGATGTATACTCCCGAATCTTTCAATGCTTTAGCAAAGCAAGCTTGCTTTCCCTAATATTTAAATTCAAAGGGCATCCCTCAATACACTTGCTAAAGAATGCAAAATAGAGTGCTCTTGTCCTTGTGGATTATTCTATAAGGCAGCCTGACAATGGTATGTTACGATGCAAATGAAGATAAAAATCTTTGAAGAAAATCAGAACTATATGAGGCTTAGGTGTTTTAGTTATTGTGTTTACGGCTCGAGATGTCTTTGCTTCCAAGGTCCATTTTACCCCTTGCTCCTTCTTCAACATGTTTGTGATATTTCTAAGAAGCTCAGCCAAGTTGGGGATGAACCTTCTCAAAAAGTTAATCTTTCCAATGAAAGATTGCAACTCCTTGATGTTTCGAGGATGAGAGATTTGCAATATAGCCTCAATCCTCTTTGGATCTATCTTTATACCCTCTTCTGAAATAATGTGTCCAAGAAGCTTACCTTCTTGGAGACCAAATAGTGTCTTCTTAGGGTTTAAAGATATTCCAAACCTTTTACACTTCTTGAAAAAATTTTCTCAAATGTTCTAAATGTTCTTCATCTGTTTTTGAAAACATAGTGACTTCATCTAGATAGATAATGATGAAGAAGCCCAATTCTTCCGAGAATGCTATGTCCATGGCTCTCTGAAAGGTTGCTCCAGCGTTCATTAGACCAAAAGGCATCTTCACATACATGAAAGTGCCCCATGGAGTAGTGAAAATTGTCTTTAATTGATCAGCAGGGTGAACTAAAATCTGATTATACCCTGAATAGCCATCAAGCAACGAAATCCTTTTAGACCCCACCACCCTTTGTAAAATGTGATCCATTTTTGGTAAAGGGTAGTTGTCTTTTAACGAAGCTTTGTTTAAGTCTCTAAAGTCTATACAAAGCCTGATTTCTCCAGTCTTCTTCCTAACGGACACCAGATTAGATACCCACTCAGAATATCTAATAGGGACATTAATGCCAGCCTCATACATTTTCATGATCTCCTTCTGAACCAATGGCAACTGGACAGGGTTTATTCTGTGCAGTTTCTGTTTAAATGGTTTTTGGTTTTCTTTAAGAGGGATTTTGTGTTGTATTATTTCAGTGTCATAGGATTTGAGATCTTCGTAACTCCAAGCAAAAACATCAGAAAATTCTTTGAACAACTCTATGTATTTGAGTTTAATGTGAGCTGGAAAAGTTTTGGACAATTTGATCATTTTCGGTTTTTCCTCACTGCCTATATTGCACTCCTGTACTTCAGTCTCTACAAGTTCCAGTTTTGGTTTATTGGCCACATCGTTAAAATCGAACAACTCCTCTAAAGGTGTTAGACCACTCGGAAAATTTTCATCTTTAGAATGCAGAGTTTGTAATTCTTCCGTTTCTAACTCTGCACTTAATTCTGTTTTGTTCCTAAGTTCGCTAGACAATAGGTTAATATTGGCAGGTTGAGGAGATGATTCTTCTTCACCAAGAAAGTTTTCTTCACTGCAGTCTGTATCATAATCTGAATCTGAACTGTGCATTTCGAACTCATTTCTGAATTGCATGAAGTCTTCTATTTGTTTTTCATTGTCAAACACTTGCCAATATTTTTCGTTATCAGGCACTGCCGGTCTAAATTTTATCGGAGTTGTGTTGTCTCCAGTCTCATATGGCGTTAGACATGTTCTGGCCACAAAAGCTAAATTGTGGGCCATAATTTTCTTTTTCCTTGGGATGAAACTCAGGTTTGACTCCTCAAATGTTGTCAACAGATCCATGACATCATTCCGATAGGCTCTAAGTCTGGGATGATTGGCATTATACTCCCCATTGACTTGCCTAATGATTAACTCAGAATCCCCGTACACATTAATTCTTTTGGCACCTAACCTTTTCAAGAGATGCAAGCCTAAGAGAAGGGATTCATATTCTGCTATGTTGTTGGAACACTGAAAATTTAATTTGCATGAGATACATTCTGTATGATTTTTTTCAGTGTTAATGATCCAAACCCCTGCACCAGCATTATTTCTAGTGCATGACCCATCAAAATACATACTCCATAAAGGACTATCTTTGGTTTCGTCTGTTTGGCAATTGTCCTTTTTAACTATGGTGCCTTCTGACTGTTCATGATTAGCAGCACCCAATTGAATTTGTTTTGACTCCTCAAATTCTTCAATAGATTGAGGGATGATGTCAGAAATGTTAGGGGTATTTTCTGGGTTGTTAAGTCCTAAAAAAAATGGACTCATAATCGGTAAATCAAGACCTATGCTTTGTTTACTAATGTTTTCACATGTGGCAAACTGTTTGGACACTTCTGCGTTATTATACTCTTCTTCCCTGTCGGCCTTTAATTCTGTTAAAGTGACTTTCTCACTAGGAGTTTCATTGTTAAACATGATAAAAGAATCAAGGCCTGTATTGACAGAATATATAGGAGAGTTTCATGGTCTGTCTTGACTTGTAACCGTGTATTGCATATGAGACTCCCTGTAAAGTCTTCTGGTCTGATTGAAAACCGGGATGGTCGCATATGTCATGTCCATCTGCATAGTCCCTTGTAACTTAGCTCCCCAGGATCTTGATAATAGCATTCCATACTTTGGGGGGACATCAGCCACAACAATGTCCATGAGTAAACATTTGGCTGGAATCTGGGCTAGGTTAACACAGAGGTCTTTGATCAATCCTAGACATTTTACTCTATTTGAGTCAAAGGAGTATAGGTCTTTGTAGGGTCTGGTAATTTCTAAACCAAGGCTTTCCATCACAGCTTTAGGCATTAAATTATGAGAAGCCCCGGAATCATGCATAACGTTGTGTAGAATTTTGTCATGAATGTTCAAACTCACATAAAAGGGAGGAACTGGTCCTTCTTGAAACTTCCCTTCAATCTTAGGGCCAAAAATCAACTCTGGTAGGTCGTCACTAAGATTAACTGTGTCTCCATTTTCCTCTATATTTAAAGCCTTCAAAATTTGGTTCCTATATACATGTTGGGCAGCTAACTCAGTTAATGGAACAGAGATTTTGATCTTTAAGATTTCCTGTTCAAGGCTGAAAGGGGTTTGATTCTTTGAAGCACTTGTTTCAACCTTATTAGTTGTCACTCTATCAACAATTACAGCTTGCCGATTTGTTTTACTTGACACAACTGTTGTAGAAGGAGTACTAGCTGAAGTGTTAGTACTATTGATGTCTTCACTCTGTTTTTCAGAATTTTGAGTGTTTTTCTCCTTATCCTTATCAGAATTAACAGCCACTGTTTTGTCTTTTTGTTTGGCTGTTTTGGGTTTAGCTGCGGTGCTGCTTTGAGAGGATTTGTCAGAGGTTTTGGTGTTGGGGGCTTGTTGGCTGGTCTTGCTTCTAAGGTCATATTCTCTTTGAGGTTCTATGACGACATTTTCCATGTCCTGATAATAATTTTCATTATCATCTCTTTTGTCGTCGTAAGGTGTGTAAAGACATTGTTTATTATCATAATGAACCTCAAAGTCATCATCCTCTTCCCCAAACATGTTGATATCCTCTGGCTCTGTTATGTCTTCTGTTTCTTCAACCTCACTTACATAGTTTTGATGAAAGGGAGGGGTGATCTGTTGATCATCTTCCCTGGGTCTGTTTGGAGGTTGATTCCTTCTAACATTCTGATTCTGGTTCCTATTTTGAGGAGCAGTTTGATTTTGATTTTCTTGTGCTCTCTTAATTATGCTCATCTCTTTCATCATTTCTTCCATCATTCTTTCCATTTTTGAGTTGGAAGTAGAAGATGTGGACTCCTCTCTAAAAGATACTCTCTTCTCGCTCTTCATTCTTGCTCTTTTCTCCATCAAGTTCACTTCCACAGAAAGAGCACCCCTTTGCATGTCTTCAAGAGTTGCAAAAACTCTTTCTCTAAGTGAATATGTCATGTCTGGATCAAACCCTTCAGGAAATTTGTTTAAAGCTGAGCCCTGAGGAGGTTTTAGTTCAGGGGAAAGTGCATTATAGACGTTGTTAAATCTGGTACAATAAGATTGTACACTTTCCCCAGGGTTCCTATGGAGATTGTTATAGTCAGCAATGACTTGGAGAGGATTCTTTCTCACTTCCCATTTGTTTAAGAATGTTTGATGGAAGGCTTGGAGATCGTTGATACTATGGGGGGTTAAACCTTTAAACCATTTTCTTACTTCTCCCCCCAAACTTTGAGCAAATAGTCTCAACTTGACAGAATCATTATCAATTTCATTTCTGTCAAAGTAGTCATTCATCTTGTCCACATGTTGAGATGCTGTTATAGTATTACTAGCATCATATAATGGAATTTTGGACTGATAGTCCTGTGGAAGATTGGCTAATGGTACGGGAAGGACTAAGGGAGCATACCATGTTGCCATGGCAGGAGGTGGAGGTGGATTTACAGAAGGGAAAGTGGGCTGAGGTGAAGTGGTTTGAACAGTGGATGTAGGGTGAGTAGAAGTGGATGGACCAGGAGTAGACTGTTGAGATGATCTTGGATGAGAGACACCTAGATTGTGAAGGAAATGTAAATCAGGAGGTGTTGTTTCCCTGCTACCAGGATATTCACTTGTTTCAGGAGATGAAAGTGAAGATTCAGAGTCTAACTGGATTATATCATCAAATGACCTAGTCCTAAATGGGTTCACTAAGTCAGTTTGTGATTGTTGCAGAGCTGAAAGATTTTCGGGGACTGAATTAGCTCTCAAGGGTGATCTGAAAATAGTTAATAATTTAACCTTAGGAGACTTCCAAAGGATACTTTCTGGATTATCAACTATCTCAGGCGGGTTAGGGTCTGGATGGGCTCTAGTGTGAATCTTTTTAGAAGCCACTATGCTATGTTGTTTAGACCTAAAACAAGAAAAGTTCAACCAGATATGACAATCTTGGAGAGATTAACCAATCTGTTTTTACAATTTTAAATCCCACAGTCCTCTAACTGAGTTTGAATGATTTTATAATGATAAGGTTTCTTCCCAGTGGAGTCTTAAGGTCTGCTAGGATTGTGGAGTCGCCAAGTGGAAATTTTTAGCTCCTTTCAGAGGTAAAAGGTCTTATGGTCCACCACCATGTTTATTTAATTCCAATATGAAATATTTTTAGGTTTTTCTAAGTCATTTTTTAGTTTTGTGGTTGTTAAGAATATCCTAACTTTGTTTCAAAACTTAGCTAAGGTTGCGAGACAAAGGCAGTCTACTCTTATGGCTAAGCCAGCTGATTTTTCAAGGTTTAGATGAATTCTTAAGAGAAACCTAGGGTTTACCTAGTTTGTCACTAATTCAAACAAGTTCCATCATGATTACCTATAATAGGCAGTGCTTGAAAAGGCTACTTTTTACTCTGGTTAATAAATAAAAAGCTCTATGAACCAAATCTCTGACGTCCTATGATTATCTTTAAATGAAAATGATTCTGGGTTCGATGTTCCCCAGCGAAGTCGCCAGAAATGTTAGCTTCTAGTGGCTCAGCTGCAAAATAGAACAATTGTCATGGAACCAGAGATTCTGGGTTCGAGTCCCCAGTGGAGTCGCCAGAAATGTTAGGTCTCTGTAATTTATTAGCAAGATTGGGAGAGTCCAATCACAGAGTTAACATCATTTCAACCAAACTTTGGGATTCTAGGATCTAGCCCTCCTGAATCCAGAGAGGGATCTCTCCAATATGTACAAAGATGGATATTGTCTTTGAAAATCTTAAGGTAATGATATTAGGCTAGTTATGAAGGCCAAGGGTTTTGTTTTGTTTTGTTTTGGATGGTTGAGCATGAAATGTTACTTGAGGGGAAAGTCCTAAGTGCAAAAGTTTCAAAAGTGAGAAGTTGCAAGCAAATAGAACAGTTTTGGCAGATAGATAGATATAACGCTGGTTTTTAGTCCATTGGGCTATGGAGTCATATCTGGGCTTTAATTGAACAACAACATCAAGTGTGATCCAAGGGGCAAGTTATCTATACCGCAAGATTATTGAGATTAAAATGATGGAATGGAAACATTAAAATGTTGGAGGGGTGGAAACTGATAATAATTTCTCAGAGGATTTATAGTCAGTCCAAACAAGAAAAGCCTTTTAAGTAATTGTTTTAAAACCAACCAAGGACAGGGCTAACCATAGACTTCTTGGGCAAGTTCTTATTAAAGCAGCTTAATTCACAAACAATCCAGTAATCCACATAGTTACCTTCAGAAAGTATGAAAACACATAAGAAAAACAGAGTGTAACTTAAGATCAGATAAAGTACTTTTAAACCTAGTCTGCTTTCAGTCAACACCAAGGGAAACTTTCAGAATCTGCCTTTGGAGAAAAGAATCTAGGAATCAGGGCAAACCATATCTTCTCTAGTCTAACTTTAATAGCAAATAATGGAAATAACATTAGAGAACAATGTTTGAGCAAACAGAAGGACGAGGGAACGCCAACATTCCTAACTGTTTAAACTGTATTGAATCATTCTTAAATAAACAAATCTGTAGAAAACATTAAGATAAATATTTCTCAGCCAGAGAAGGTTACTGCTATACAGAAAATCCTAACCCTGTTTAAACTGTTCTTTACAGAGGGAAAATGAACAATATGGCATACATAGAAGGAAAACGATTAACGAAGAAAGAAGCACTTCACCAGTGATAAAGACCAGGATCCCAAGAAACAGCTTTTATATTGATGTCAAACCAGTTACAATCTTCAATTCCAATGTTTCGTTTCAGCAATCATCTTCACTATTCAACCTAACTACTCTAGCACAAACAGAGCTTCAAGGGCCAGTGAACACTATGTACAAATAGAAGTCTCGAGATCAAGTGTATTTCAAAGTTCTGCAACCAACAATTTATTATCTTCTGTAGAAGTATTTATAGAAAGATGAGGAGGTGACCTGAGAAAATATCTCTGAGGACAATTAATATAGGTTCAAGACTTCTCGGCCCTTTGAGGGACTCGATGAAGAAGTTCACAGGTGGAACGCTGTATTAACTGTTTTACATTTATGGATTAAGCTCAGTGGGAGCTTTATTTGACTTTGAGGCATTATGTAATGTTTGGAGTAACTCTGCAGATATTTTCTGCATTGATTTCCTTGCAGAAGTAACTCCCTGGCTGCGCTGGAGGCGAATATCTGATTTTCTTCAATAACTTCGGCCTCTGTTTGAAAGGCTTGAGGCGACAGGTGGCTCAGTGGTAGTTGAGGAATCAATTTGCCTCAAGATGTGGTGGTGGAGGCTTTCCATCTGATAAAACACTTTAGGTTTTCTTTAAATGTGTTTAATTTGGGGATTAGGCTTTTGATAGTCAATCTTAGCCGTAATCCCTAAGTTTGTCTTCAATCTTCTGCTCTGCTGCGCTCTGTTCTTCAACACTGATACTCTTTCAACTGTGTTTTTAATAAAACAGTGTCTTGTCGATGTGCAGGGCCGCGCTGGGCTCTTTAAAGGTATCAATGCCCATGAAGCATTGAGAAAACAATGGAGCGAAACCCCGCAGATGGTTCTCCTTAACAGCCCGAAGGCGCAGGAAACGTCTTTCCCAACCCTCGGCTTTATTTCTTTATACAATGGAAAACCATTAAAATGTCTGCAAAACACAAAAATAGTTAATAAATCCTGTGGAAGTAGGTTTAAACTGCTTCAGATGGCGGGGAAGGAGCGTATCCGTCGGATGAACGCAACCAACGGTGGAGATCTGCATAGAACGGAAAAAAGGATAGCGGGAGAAGAATAAGGAGGAGTAGGTTTGGACCGTCCGATCCGGACACGTGGTCGGTCCAGATCTAATCAGAGGGTCCCAATCGGAGGTGGCAAAAAAATGGGGATGCGATTGAAAATAAAACTCCGATGTGATTGCGCAATCGGGAGGGGAGAAGGCGATTAAGCGTTGTCCGTCGATCTGCAGATCAGATCGACGGCGGAGAGTGAATCGGGGGATGGCCGATCAGGGGAACAGATATAAAGTATGAGATTGGAAACATTGCGATTGAAACATTCCGATCGAAACATTCCGATCGAAAAATTCCGATTGAAACATTCCGATTGGGGGATAACTGTTCAATCGGGTCTAGACCGACGGTCTAGATCCTTTATTTTCTTGCACCGGCGGGACCCTTGTACTTCGTAAGAAACCCATAAATTTCAATAAAAACCAAGGTTTTGAGTGAAAAGGAAGGAATATATATATGATAGGCTGGCGCCCGATTGCGGGGCCACTTGGTGTATGGAGTGCCATGGGCCCGGGCTTTATATAACTAGGGCCAATCGTAATCGAAACATTCGGGCCCGGTCTTTTTGATCAACCCATTTTAAATTCTTCGATCGCGATTGCGCAATCGGTCTTTTTGATCAACCCATTTTATTTAAACACGTGACTTTAAGTTTTTTTAACTTAAAACTTTGGAAAGTGGGTTTTTGGGTTTACAAAGGAAAAAGGGTCGGAAATGAAATATTCACAAGGTTTAAGCGCCGAGGGCGGGCTCAGGGTTATATGAAAATAATAATATGATCGGGCGTCTAGGACAAAGGGGCTGATCACAATCGATATTTTGAAATGGTTCACAAATATGCACACTTGAATCTTTTCGATTCGATCAGCGCTTCATGGGTTTGGCGCTTGGTTTTTATGATGAGGGCGTATTGGGGAAGTGGTTTAGGGCTTAGCCCAAGGGGTTTAGGTCCATAAAAAGACTTGTATTTTTACGATTCTTCACGGTTTTTTAATGGAAATAAAGGGTGCCGAAAGGGTTAAAAAGTGAGTTTTTAACCATGGGAAGGGTGATTTATGAAGGGAAGAAAGGAAAAGATGAATAATAGAGGAAAAATATGGAAAAAGGCAAAGGAAAAGAAGGTTGATTTCGAGCGGGAGAAAGGGAAAAGGGATGGCTTTGCAGCAGTTTCCTCTTTGTATTTCAGCAGAAATTTCAGAATATGAGATGAGAACAGCAATGAGGATTTTGGACAGAGGCAGGAGGCCTACAAGGAGTCTTCAAGAGCCAACAATTTTTAGTGATAAAATTTGTTCCTTGGAGGCTCAAAAAATATCTTAGCCACCTTTTGGTATAACAAAAAATTATAGGTGGCTAACACCTAGCATCTCCTCATAAGACCAGGCAAATATATCCTAAAATTCACGAAATAAAGAGCGATATGTTTCAAGTTCTAATGGAGAACAAGACATGCCAACATGAATATTTTCTACCATGCCAGGTTTGGTTGAAATATGAATAGAAATAGTTTCTTCAATATTTGAAAATTTTCGCTCGGAATCGATTGCATTAATAGGTAAAGAATTCGAAAAGAAATTTTTTATCGATGGGTGATATAGCTCACTAAGATAATATTCATAATCATGAAGATGGGAAAGATGATTATAATCTTCCCAAGGTTCTCCTTCTGACATTATTGTTTCCAAAATATTCTCATCTTTCAAGAAAGTTGAGGAAAAAGGATCAGATGGAGTACCAAAATCTAAGGAACAATCAACCCAAACAACTAGCGATGCTGATTTCAGATTCGCCACCCAAGCCATATAGATTGATTGCTATGCTAGCTCAATAGGGCTGGGCAGAAAAAACTCATCCAACGTAACAATTTCATAATCACCCCTACACTTCCTTAAGCCAGATGGAGTAGAAGAGATCATGTAGCAAGTCTTTATACTTGCAATTTCTGCCGACGTCGCAGGTAGCGGTAATGAAAAGGTTCCCATGAGAGTGGAATACTTTAAGAGTCCTACACCAATGTTTTGAAGTGCTAGTTGGGGTGCATGAAAGAACGGAAGCAGAGGCAAAGAAGGATAGTTGATTAATGACTATGATGGCACCTTTATATGGAAAAGTGATCATTCTAAAATATGTAGAAAAAATTGCAGTCATAGCATATACCCATGGCCTTCCAAGTAGAATATTATAGTTAAGGGGTCCATCAATGACCTCCACATCAAAATTCATTGTTTTTCCCCCTGGTTCAACATGCAGGTTATTCATAATACCACAAGGCTTATATGTACATCTGTCAAAAGCCTTCAACGTTGTTGATGATTGAGATAGGCATGGCGACCCAAGTGACTTCCAATAGTTTAGAGACATAATGTGCGTAGATGCTCCCTCATCAATAATAGTATGATGAACAAGGTGATTGAGAACATTTACTTGTATAGAGAATGCCAATTCTGCTGGTAATTATGGCACATAGCCCGTATGATTAAAGACAATGAGATTAGAATCAGTCAGATCAACTCCACCAATAACCAACAATAAAGCCTGTTTCTGGGGGGGACAATTTTGTAATATTTCAAGAGCTGACATAGTTGAAGGGGATTGAGCCAAATCTTCAACTATATTATAATTTTGAGCAGCTCTTGCTCGAGGATTATATTTTGATTTATGAACGACTCCCTTCGGTGTCTTGATTATCAATTTAGGAATGGAAATAGGCGGTATTGATTCCATAGATGGATTCATGGTCGAGGTAGTAGGTTGATCAATGGCCTGAATACCATAATATTTATTATGCGTTGACACCAAAATATATTTTGAAGGTTTTGTGACAGATAACATAAGCACTTGGGAACTAGAAGCTAGATCCGTAGCAACCAAATTTTTGTCAGGATTCAAAAACGGATCTGTCAACACATCTAACGCATGTGAAGCTTTAACCATTTTTAAAAATTCAGCGCGGTGAGGAAAATCTCGAACAAAGTGTTCATCATTACAGATTATGCATGGATAATGAGGTTTCCTAGTTCCAGATGATTGATCAAATGATCTTTTCTATGGGTTAGAAGTTTGCTTTTTCTTTGATTTCCCTTTTTTCTCACTTCTGGGTTGCTTGTCACTTTTGCCTTTGTCAAATGACAAGGCATTGATTTTGAAAGAAGGTATAGGATTAGATGTAGTAGTATGATGTGTGCTTGTAGTACCAATCATACTGTCTCCAGCATGAGAGTCCTTTAATTGAGGAGGAACAATAAAATTAGATCGCGGCACGTTTGGAATTTTTTCATACAGTGTGCCAGACTGAGTATAAATCAAATCTAAATATTGAGCACGAGCAATGACCTACTCTTTAGTGACAACAACACCCTTAGACACATCCTCAGTTATAGATGGTAACAAGTACTTAATGAACCACTCAGCAAGGATCTGATTAGGAACAAATCTCTTAACCATTCTACGACAACGACGCCACTCATGAATATGATCAGAAATGTGAGTAGCATCAGTCTATTTAAAAGTATTCAAGATTTCTGCTCCAGTTTCATATCGTATGGGTAACTGAAAGTGAGTAAAAAATATAGTAGCTAGGGCAGTGAAATTATCAAAGGAAGCTTTAGGTAACTCAATGTACCATTTTGCAACCAAACCCGTGAGCGTACGCTGGAAAATACGTAGCTAAACAGAGTCATCATTCAAGGAGTTTGATCAACACCACAAATGATAAGTCATAACATGAGTCGAAGAGTCTTGCCCATGGTTTCCATTGAACTTAGGAATATCCTAGGATAATTTGTGAGGTATCACCAGCCACTAAGGAGCATAGTTGATTGGATCAGTGGTTAGCCGATTTAAATCTGGTAACTCTAAAGTTGCAACAAAGGGAAACTGTCGATTAAGGTTAGGTTGATCATAGCTAGGGTAGGATGGAAGTGCTTGGGCAACAGGCCTTTGAGCACCAACATAAGGAATATGCTGCTGGTAATCCAAATAGGGGTTATTTTGATAACCAAATTCTTGAGGATTATGTTGACCAAAACCTGGATATGATACTTATTGAAATGAAGGTTGAGGCATTTGCGCCTAAGGCTACCAAGAGGTATGTCCACCAATGTTATAACCCAAATTAGGATAACTTGGATTCGGTTGAGGATAAGTATAACCTGGTTGTGGCTGTGACATCCATAATATGGTAAACCAACTTGTGAATAAATGATTCCAGGTATAGGCTGTTGTTGTAAATTAACCAGAGGTTTTGGAGTCTGTGGGCCCAACACTTGAGGGTATTGAGTTGATGGACCCACCTGAAACGATTGTTGTACAATAGTTTGATTCTTTAATAGGGGTAAATATGTATTAACAAATGGAATTGATGTGGGCGTAACAGGTTGAACTGGTTGATATGAGTGTACAACTATTTGTGGTTGGATGGGAAGAGTGGCTACCATTGACAAACATTCATTTCGACATTATTTTGACCAAAAAAAGATGGAGTACTAGAAAAGTGGGTGACCAAAGGTTTCCCCCAGCATGAGGAGGATAATAAGATGGAAAATATTGCTCTCCAAATACAGGAAATCCAATTGATATGGTACTTGAAGGAATAGACCCAGATGGACCAGCTTGATATTCCCCTGATGATGTGTATATAGAATCAAGTCGTTCAGTACTCACTATAGGTTTACCAGTTAGAATACTAGACGATGACATTTGTGAAGTCCACGGGTTTGAAGATGCACCAGAGAAAATTATAGATAGATATTTATAACCTGATGGAAGCAAAGGGCCTCCATGTAAATATGACTCTGGTGAAGTTTTAAACATCAACGAAGTGGCGAGGGCAGGTGCTGAAGTAATTGGAACATATGGCCCAATCAAAGATGTTGGTTCGGGCATGGTTACTTGACCAAATATGTACCCTTTTGAAATGATAAGAATTTGAATAGGCACAGGATCAACAAAAGTAGAGGGTGGTGATCAATGAAAAGACTCGTTTAAGAAAAGATCCTCCCCAAAATGGGTTGGAGTTAATGGTATTTCATCTTCTACGATTTCTTCAATCGAAATCAAACCAGGTGGAAGCATTTCGCCGTTAAAACCAAAGTATATTTCAGGAGGTTGACTATGTGATATGGGAGACTCAATGGCTACAGAAAATTGTGGGATGACCAATGGAGGAACAACTTCTGGTAATTCGACTTTGGCATTCAAATTTTCTAGAAAAGAAGAGACAAGATCTGGATCAACTTCAGGTTGAACAACGTCGGGTTTGGGAGGTATGGTCTCACTGGTTGAATGGATCGTGACCACGGGTAGCTGTGAGGAATCCGTCTCGACAACAATAGACAAACCAGGATTTGTAGAAACAACTTGTGTTGACTCTGGTATATGAGAAGATGATGCTTCACCAGAGGTACTAATAGTACTAGTTTCGGTAGAGTGATTTCGCCTTCACCGATCATGAGTAACTTCCGGTGGTAAAGGTGGTTTCAATGCTAATCTATGCGAATGAAGGGGAAAAGGATTTTGTTCTTCCACGATGGTTGATTTATTTTAACCAAAAAAAAAATAAAAAAAATAAAAGGATAATGTTAGGCAAAAGGTTTACGAAGAAACTATGAACTACAGAATACCTCCTGGTGAACCAAGAAGTATGGGAAGGAAATCTCGATGAATGTTGTGTTTGGTGTATCAAAATTTACAAGGCAGCCGACTCGGTTCACTATGGATGGATAGCAACCTAAATTTTTCCTCCCAAATATACTCGAAGGTACGTGGAGGCCCAAGTCCATATTAGTGTTGTCTGATGCAAAACCGCATAGTGAGAGAACCCCTTTATACTTTTCGTACTGTAACACTGCCCAATATACCCAAAAGTACGTGTATGAGCTATTATATACTTACACACATGGAGTGAGGTATCACACACAAAATGTATCGCAGAAAATTAATGACAGCTGCTATGTTTTATGATGCTGGAACACGTCTCTAGCCTAGACCTTCTAAATGTTATCGATATGGTTCCAATGCATTGTTAGGTAAATTGATGTAAATTTTAAGTTGAACTTGTTTATCAATTTGCCTTTCAAGGTTCACCGCGATGATGTGATGGAAATTCCTAAAATGAAAACTAAAATGATAAGCAAAATTTCAATTTTAGTTTCTTAAATTAAAATCTTAGCTACTAGAGGGAAAGAGAAATCAATTTGAGAGAAAACAACAAAGAGCACAAACTAATATGCAGCTTTCCTAATTTGTTCCTATGCAAAACACACAATCTACTACAATGAAAATGCGGGTTTTTATTTTCAATCCCTTTAATGTGAATGCAGAAAAGGAAACTAAGTGCATCAAATCAATAAAAACAAATGCCTTTTACTTTGAGAAATGAGGAATTGAACAACAATTTCTATTTTTAGGAAAAATGAAGAATTTAACTACAATTTATCCTATCAGAAACAAAGAATTTAACGACTATTTCCCTTTCAAAAGAAAATGGATCTAATGCAATAATGAAAATACTTCAAATTTAATTTTTCAATGATAAAGAAAAACACTTTAAATAAACATTGAACAAACTTTTCTTTCAAAGGAGGAATATGTAGGTAAAGTCACTTGTCTCTATGAGGCATCAGGCTCTTGAAAATACAATAAACAAAAGGCTGAAAGCAAATGAAATGACAAATTCAATGGGAATTTGGTTGGCTCTAGGGGGCAACACAGTCTCTAAGGGGAGATAGTGCGTTGCAAAAACCAGATTCTTGGTTCGATCCCCAGCGGAGTCGCCAATTTGTTATGTGGAATTATGAATTACGAATAAAACATTCTTCCCTAAATGTGGTGCTATGCATTTAGAACAAGAGGTTAAAGACTTTGCAGATACTTTTCCTAACAGTAAATAAACATATATAATAGATCAAGAAACCTACTTGGGGTCCAAGCGCTTCCTATTCTCCTTTTGTCGCTATTGTTGTAGCTTCAAACCCAAGCTAGATCGCCAAAATATTTCCTACAAGAATGAACACTAAACAACAAAGAGATTGCAATATACAGATGTCTATTCAAGTTATTCAGTTAAATCAATGAAACATGAACCATATGAATCAGATAAGAACTCATAATATGAAAGATAGAAGCTTATACAGATACATATGTGGGAAAGTAAACAACAATCTTTATTAATGGATAGAATGGGAGGTTACAACCAGTGATTGATTTGATGTCACCATCTCTAGCATCATCTTAGCCTTATCACAATGAACATCTCTCCAAAAAAATATCACTCAAATCAAATCCTCAATTGAAATTCCACCAACATTTCTCTACTCAATTTCTTCCTTGTCAAGCACTAGGATCTGTGCTCAATTTATAGATGAGCTGAAGGTAGCTTTACAATCAATGACTTTCTAATAATAGGCAAGACATGTTCCCAAGCTCAAAGGTATCAAATGGACACATGGATTCGAATTTTGACACATATGCACTCTTCTAGAAGGCACTGGCAAAGTGGAGATTCCGGAACAACGAGAATTTCACTCCCAATTGACCAACACACCCTTGAGTGTCGGGAAGTGCTTTGTAGAGCACCCTTGAATGGAGGTAACTGCATATGCAATGCACTTAGCCCCTTGAGAGACTGCGTTGGTCAGCTCATAGGTGATATAACATGTACTTCAAATCTTGGAAACCTTGCAATGGAATTCATGGATGATTTGTTCTTGTTCTTTGTTTTAGGGCATGTAGAAACTAAAATGATAGGGGATGATAGACCCTATTCATTGGTTCTCTGTTGCATTAGTATTGATTCATAAGAAGTATGGATCATGGAACATGTATCCATATTATATGGATCTCAACAAGCTAAATATTAAAGATAAATTTCCCATTCCCGTCATTGATGAATTATTGAATGAATTACATGGAGCAATTTACTTCACCAAGTTGGATCTTCGTTCAAGATATCATCAAATTAGAATGAATATTTAAGACATTCTAAAAAAAATATTTAGAACTCATGATGGTCATTCTTAATTTTTTTTCATTCCTTTTGGCCTAATTACCAATGCACCTTATACATTTCAAGGTTTGATGAAATCCATTTTCAAACCCTTCCTTGGAAAATTTGTGTTAGTATTTTGGGATGATATACTAATATAAAACAAGTATTGGAAGGATCATGTTCAACATGTTGACAGGGTTCTCAAACTATTGGAGGAGAAACAATTATATGAAAAAACATCCAAATGTTTCTTTAGAGTACAAGAGGTGGAATATTTAGGTCATATTCTATCTCATGAAAGTGTTAAGGTAGACCCTATTAACATTGGAAAATCGTACAGTAGAAGATGACATTAATTAATGTCAAGCCTAAGGATTTACAGTGCAGGAAATAATTATGGAATCAAGAAGTATTTAAAAATATCTAAGGTTTTGAGAAAATAATATTTGAACTAGTATTAAATGCTAAATTGTGTGCTTAATCCTTCGAGAAGAGTGCCTTCTGCGCACCTTTTTTCCTAATAAACGTGCATTCGTAGAAATGGAAAAATGTCACTTTTCGGGACCACACAAAGCAAAGGAGAGTTACTACTTATATGAAGCCACCTAAGGACAGCCACCAGCGCCTCCTTAGACACTATCTGAAAAGACAAAGGAATATTTGGAGCACACAATGGAATCATACCTCACCCTTGGGTCACCATCCATCATGTACCAAGGGAGGGAAGGAGGATTTAAAATCCCCTATATAAAGCCACCAAGAGATGAAGAATGGGTGATCACATTGTTATTCTGGCCATAATTTCCCAAGCAATATCAGCAGTGTGTGCCTTGGAGCTGGAGATAGAGGGGACTCGATTGTTGGCCACTCAACAATCCTAGTCCATCACAGCGGAGAGAGAGGGAAACTGAATCAGAGGCAAAGCTTGCAAAACAACATCCTTACATTGGGACCTAGAACCATTGTCTAGGGGCCCTTTGGCAAGTATGTAAAAAAAAATTTCCATATCAAACGTTTAATAAGAAGAGACCTTGATCCATCATTTGCATTATTATCCTCTTGACTCTCTTCAATAGCTTCCGTATATTTTTGTTTTAGTTTTTAGTTTACTTGAGCATACATTCGAATATTTTTTCCTCTATATTATCTTCTTTTGAGTTCCACCACTTTCTACCTGTTACCAATATTTTATAGGGGTATACCACACCCTTTAAACTAGTGCGATTTCGTACACTCGTGTGTCAAACCCACCACAATAGGATTGGCGACTCCATTAACGGTTTACAAGTTTATGTGGTTGTGCCATCTCTTGTAGGAGACCTTTGTTTACGCTGGAGAGTGGAGCTAATAGTCCTCTGACCCATCTTACAATCCCTAGTTCACTTAGAGTGATAGACTAAAGAATGCAGCTCCTAATATTTTTACATGCAGGATTTTTGCGTGCAGTTTTTCTCACAGACGCACACTGCACACGTTTGGAACTGACCTGCGCACAGGAAAGCGCACCTGTTAGAACCTTTTCCGCGCAAATTACAGAATGAGATTTTTCTCCCTATATTTTTCATTTTTTTTCTTTTAAGTGTGTTGGGAAGCCCCTGATATATCTACCAGCACTTGTGCTGATACCCCACAACTACCGAGAACTTACTTTTAGCTGCCTTCTATAGGCTTAGAGTTAGTTTTTCTTTAAGTTGGTTTTTGCAGAAATCTTCACATAGTTTAAGCAGGGGGGGAATTAACCATTGAATTCTGAATGATTTATGTTTTGAAAATTCTGGTATGCACACTTACATAAGCTATTCCAAGTAAGTGGCCCAAGACCACACATGCATAAGCTAGTTTTATTTTTTAGTGTAGAAATTGTTTAGCTTAGTTCAATTTTTGCATTAGGGATTGCAGGACTAGGATTGATTTGTCGATTAGAGAAAGTAATCTCTTCTACCTTTGCACCATTCGGTGATCCTAGGTAAGCATATGAACTCTCTATATTTACAATTCACCATCTCCCTTTTGTTAGTCACATAGATCAACTAGGAAAATTTGAAAGCGGCCCTTTATCCGCAAATGTTTTCCATTTGAGCCAGGAACAACATCACATATTTGAACTAGGGGAATTTTGTAAAGGATCACCGATATCCATATGTTAAAAATATGATATTTTTCACCATATGCTCACACACACTCACCCACTAAGCAAAGGAAGACACCTAAAACTAACTTAACCAAACTCACTAAATTCTCCCCACAGGGGCCACAAAAGAATTTATAGTTTAAGTTAGGATCAAGGGGGTAGGCATCTAATAATCCAACCTAATAATACTTCATATTCAAACATATAAGTTGTGTATTTATGGAGCTTCAAATCCACCTATCAGCCCACGACAAAGAAAGCCCGAGCATGGCAGAGACCTGATTCAGAGGGAGTTAGGCTTAGGCGCAATGCGTGCAATATCAGTTGGGGCTACCTGACCCAGCTGATACTTGGTATTGTTAAATGACTAAAAAGAAGCCCAAGACTTGAATGCTCACGTGGGATGGTGGTTCTTAGTGGCCAAAAACTAGGGCATCCTTTACCCTATAGGTGACGGTGCAGGCAAGCACCAGGCCCTCTACCCTTACCTTGGTGGATTCTCTTCTGCTGACTGGGGGTGTCGCCAGCTCTTATGGTACGTTGTGCTAGCAATTGCAAGAAATATTCTTGAGCCCCAATTACTTTTGAGTGTGTGACGACACATAGGTCTTCTAGGATTTTTAGTATCACGCAAAAAACAAAAAAAAACCATCTTTTTTTCTTGATTGATCACATAGATTAAGTTAAACGGAAAATTCATTTCATTTTCACTTTGTTTTATGTATGTGGCCATAAATTTGTTGTGATCTTAGACTCTGTCCTCTCAAATTTTTCCAAAACCTAAACTAGTTGACACCCGAATGGTCCCAACGGAACCTCGTCGATCCAGACATCTTTTGGACCTCCCCCCATTATAGGGAGGGGTTCCAAGTCTTTTTCCATTCAGGCATCAAAGACAGAACATTTCCACCGTCATTGGTTCATCCTTCATTGGAGCAACTATAGTTGTGAACCCTAGTCGGTCTCCCAACGCCACACCACACACAACTCCTCCCTCGACCCCTAGGGGGCAGAGAAGCGCGTCCCATTCAGGAAGCCAGCAGAACACACATCAGGGTATGTCACAGACTAACCCTTGTTCTAACCATAACTTCATGTATTCACACGTTGCAATGGCTTCAACCTCCCAGTCACCTTTATTAGCGGTGTTGAATCTACCCGATTTAACCAAGCTAAATAATTACCCCATTGCACACGATCTATCATGGCCTCCCATGCCCATGAAGCTCCCTTCGGATATACCAAAATTTGAAGGCAAGCAAGCAAAAGACCCAGGTAATAATGTGATGACCTTTCACCTATGGTGCTCATCGAATAGTATCATTGATGACACTATTCGATTGAGGCTATTACAACGCACTCTTACAGGAGTGGCCGCGAAGTGGTATGTGGAGTAACCTTCTGCTTCACATGGAACCTTTAGAGCCCTTGCTACTGTGTTCTTCACTTATTTTTAGCTACCAATTCACCATGATTTGGGAATGGAGTTACTAACTCATTTTAGACAAACCTCCACCATCCATATCTCTGACCATCTTCATGAATGGAGGCAGTGTCGTAGTTTATGTAAAGCTAAACTTGATGATTGGGTCCTCTTAGATTTATTCTTGAAAACTTCGATGGTGGATATTTCAAAGGATGTGGCGCAGCAATACCCTACATCTGAAGAGGACTCAATCTGTAAATCTTAGAAGCTTGAACTGATCTATACGCAGTTAGGATACATTTACAATATCCTGCCTAATGACCCACGCCTACAAACTTATCAAGAATTTCTAGGCACGTCGAACTCTACATATGGATTAATTGGGTCAATTACCCAAGGTTACCTAGGCAGCAGTATTCAAAATCCCAGTTACGCACATAATTCTACCCAGAACATGTCTCAACCCGGATGTCAAAGTCATCATATGCCTCAGCAATATTTGACTAGTAGGGCGCAAGCGTATCACCTAGGAGGACCCTATCCTCCGGCTAAGGGGACCCAGTACGCAAAAATAAACACTGATGGAAGAGCTTCCCCCCAACAGCTAGGTGCAAACAAGGGACAGCATTATGCTCAGTCCCAAGCACACGACACACCTATGCAAACCAATGCACAGGTGAACTTTGTGCAGCTGTCCCAAAATCAACCACATCAGTATAACTAGGAAAACTACCCTCCTAATGAGGTTAAGAAAAAATAAAAAACAAGCCAAAATGGAACCCTGGACAGGGGGGCAGCAACCAACAGTGCCCACCATGATCCTAGGCTGGAGGCAACTCCAGCAGGAATCAGAACCAGGAGCCAAGCAATGCCTAAAGGCAAGGCAAAAGTCCACCTCTGTGAACAAACCATTCTTGTTCAATATGTGGTGAGTACGGGCACTATACTCACCACTGTCCTGATCTCCTTAAGCTAAAAAAGCTTCATAGTAATCGAGGACAGGAGGATATTCCCAGCAACTCACTATTATGCAAGAACCTTTCCCCCACCAAGGGACGGTCAGCACTCAGCAACAAAACCTAGACGATTCCAAGAAAAGCAGCCATGAAATCTACATGATTGGGGAAGAGATGTTTTTCCAAACACAGAATCACATTTACGACACCCCACCTGACTCCACTATGTCAGGGGCTAGTACCAGCGCGCCAACTACACCTTTGACCATTTCAAAGATGCTTGTAGAACCATTTCCAAAGATGGCAAAGGGACCTAATAGGCGAGCAGGTAACTAATTCAAAGAGACCCATAATTATAGCATCGTGGATGATTTAGCTCAATCACTCACTGCTATTTTCGCATTGGAAGTACTACAGTCATGCCCAAAGCAACGGAAATACCTACTTTTTGCGTTAGGCGCTATCGACCCTGCCGATCCGCGCATGATGGCTTTTGACTTAGACAAAGCCACCCCTAGGATTCCTTCCATGGTCACCTTCTAGATACCAATATCGGTCCATAATATCACTATTCATCGATGTGTCAATAACGAGGGTGCATCGATATGCATCATGTCAAAAAATGTTTGGCAGAAGTTGGGTTCTCCCGAGCTAAAACCCTCAGTCATAACGCTTTGATATTACGATGGTCGTCCCTCAACCCCCATCGGCCTCTACCAAAATTTCCCAGTCTGTTTAGCTGGAAAGATGGTCCACATAGACATTGAAGTCTTAGACACTCACTTGGATTACAATATACTCCTCGGGAGGAGTTATATGTACGCCATGTCCACCATAGCCTCCTTTATCTTCCGCATTATGATGTTCCCCCATGAGGATCACATTATTACTGTAGACCAACTGACACACAGGGAGAAGCATCCCCTAACCAACACAGATGTAGTTCTACCCTATGTAGATACAGTCGCAGATGGTCTTTCACGGTACCAAGAATATGGCCTTGGCCAATTCAAACTGTCATCCGTCCTATGTTCATTCCTAGGAGATCCTCCCATTATCCCTGAGGCATCGCTCGATGCCACAGGGGGCCCGGTGTGCATGATGTCCACATCAAGCACCAAGGTTAGTCATGACACAGACTCAAGAAGTAATGACACTGAGGCATCAACCACGACAGCCTCTCTAGCCTATGCCACCTCCCAAAACCCTTTCCTCTACCCCCCAGCTAGCTTCATCTCTTAGCAGGTTTTGGCAACACTGGTGTTACCCAACATATCATTGGTGTTCCCAGTTTGGTACCTCATTCCCCCTTTTTGGATAGGAGCCACCAACATTAATTCCATAGGGTTAAATCCCCTCAGTCCCAAGGAGCCCCAACCTACCCAAGAAACGGTCGAGACCACCCCCGCAAAGGAAGTTCCCATTGCAAAACTAGTTATCACAGCCAAGAAAACCGCAAACAGAGGAAAGAAGATGGCGATCCCCACCATTCAAAGGGAATCACCAGTCTACGCCATATGCAATGTTATAGGCCACCCTACTCATATATGTCTGGAGTTAGACAAGTTAAAACCACTCCTCGGCTCCAGAGCAGACATCTCGACGTCGCGTCCCCGTAAAAAGGAACCTACCACCAAAGGTAAAGGCAAACCACTGCATACCAATCACGCATGCACTCTCTGTGGCAATTATGGGCACTATACCCACCACTGTCCAGAAATACCATGATATAGGGATGCCTTACATGCGGTTGAGTGATTCTATCAAGAGGATCCCTCCATCTAGTCTATCAACAACGAGCCTCATACCATCCTATACTTACAAGAGGAACATAGGATTGTAGAAAGGCCCCCAGTAATGCCCAGTATATGTTGTACGCTATGCGATGAACGTGGCCACTACCTTGAAGAATGTGCAGCCTTATATCTCATTCACAGATGGTATCCAATTGAGAAGGTTTACTACATGGGGCTACGAGCAGCACAATTCATGTGCCCGTTAAGCACCAACAATCACCTTTTGGAGGATTGTCACTACATACCTCGCTTTTGACTAACCTGTTAGTGTCCCATGATTTAGCAGATTGGTAGACCAAATAAACAGAGTAACATCGGGCTAGTATTTGGAGTCCTAGGACCTAGCCTTCCTGGACTCAGATAGGGCTCTCTCTATTATGCGCGAAGGATGTGAACTTGTTCGCTTTAAGTGTTTGATTTTAGGCTAGTTGTTAAGTGTAGGTTTGTTGTTTGTTTTGGTTGGGGTAAGATGATCAAGTAGAATAGGTGTACTGAGAGGTAATCAAATCAACTACGTAATGGATTCTATGAATTCATTGATATCTCTATAGTGAATCGGGGTACATCACAAGGAAAATCTAGTGTAGTCAATGGATCTTTAAAGTTTATGTGTGAGGTGAAATGGACATTAAGTTTGGGAACCAAGGTAGGGCGAAGGGAAAGTAAGAATCCTTTGTCAAATACCTATGAATAGAGAGGTCTTAAATACTGATAAGAAAAATATACTAATCATGAGATATGGCACACCATTTACTCAATGACAATACTTTTAAACAAATCAACATTCAAGATAAACAATCCAGTGGAACAAGGAAGCAAGAGAACTTGTCTAACTTCAATGATTCTACTTTCAAGATTTGAAAACATATAATAAAAAAATAGCATAAATAAATGAAGAGGGAACTCCTAAACATCATTCATTAAACTATAAAGAACTTTGAGGCAAAATTATAAGCATATTCAAGGGGCAAGATCGAAACAAGACTTCTTTGACTTAACCTATCAATCAATACATCAAAGAGAGCTTTCAAGACAAAGTTTAGATAGCATCAAAAAAGCAGGGTTTACCATGAATCATGTTTTTAAACTAGAATATTAATCCAATAATGAAATATACAAGCTTAGGTGGGCCTAAGGAGCAACTAAGAATTCCTTAAACTAACCCAGCAGAGGAAAACATGAAGACAATAGCAAACAGGAGGATTGAGGTGCCTCAAACAACATTTCTCATCCTATACTCTTCTGAGCTATTGCAATATAGAAATATGGACATATGGAAAACAAGAAAAACATGAAAAAATGAGAGATACATCAACATTAACTAAACTCAGGGATCCTACAAGCAAGCCTTCATCACCATCAATCAAGGCAAATCATCCACAAGCTCCACAACACTAAATTGTTCTTCAATTTCCAAAAACCATGTATTGCTCTTAAATATATCAAAAGCCCAATATTACAATGAATCCTCATGCCTTATATAACAAGCAAGGAGGAGGAAAGCCCAATAGAGCATCTAGAATTCTATTGGCTAATCAGAAGTATCTATATTGTCCTTGAGGCCCTGCAAGGCCCAAGGAACAAAAATATCTAAATAAAATATCTTTTTGGCCATTTTTAGCAATTAAATTGACCTTTAGGCTCTGAGAAGCCTACAAAAAATTTCCAAATGCAAATTCTGACTTGTCAACCACAGGAGCATAGCACTGTGTGTCAAATTTGAATTTACATGCCAGGAGCGTAGCACAGAAACATAAAAAATGGGTCTTCTTACATCCATGTTTTGAAGGCCTTGCCAATGTTGGAAAAGGCTCCGTGATGGCTCGTTGGAAACACCTTGAAGTATAATTTCCATATCTACCTTTGGTTCTCCAATCTGACCTCTAAAACGTGTCCAAAAAGTGAAAATTCCAAGACTTCCAGGAGCACAACACATGTCCTGAAAAGCAGGCAGAATGGTGAAAAATTGAGTGCTTTTTACCCTTTTGGGGGACCAAAACAACTCCAATTGAGCTGAAAATTGGTAAGCATGCTCCTCTCATGATGAGGAATCCAAAAATGAAAGGATTTTCTCCTGAATATGTCCTGAAAAAGAGCGTAGCATGGGGTTTTTTGCGCTCCTAGCCTCAAAATTTGCAAAAAAACAAAAACTTGTTCAATTTCTCCCAAATTTGGTAGATAGGTGCCTCATGGGTCCTGAGAGACTTGTAGAGAAGCTTGAGCCAAAATACCAAGGCTAGCTTGGTCCTTTTCATCCTTTAGTGCTTGGATCTCAATTTTCGCCCTTTTGAGTTCTTGCCTTGCAATTTTTTCTCTTTGACCATAATGCCTGGCCATCCTTATTTTTAGACCCAAGTCTCTATTGGCCTTCTCCAACTTGACCTCAAGGTGTGTGTTAGCCCTCTCAAGCCATGATTCCCTATCATGTTCAACTTCTAGTATAAGGAGTTCTTGCAGAGAAAGTTTTTCCACTTGGGCTAATTCTTCTTCTCTCTCCTTTGCCAATGATTTCCTAAGACCCATAGTTCTAGGTATCTTTCTAGTTTGACCCTCCTAATCACTACTCTCCTCATAAGTGCCCATGTGTTTTTCCAACTTCACATGTGCCCTTTGAGCCTCTTTCCGGTACCTGAGTGTTCTTGTTCCATGGATGTCTTGTTGGGCACTCATTTTCTTGTTTTGCATCTGATAAAAGTGAATGACATCCTTTGCTCTTTCTAATTCAACCTCCAAGTCCCTGATTTTTGCATTTAGATCTTGAAGAAGGGATTTTGTAATTCTTGTTTCATTCTCATCATCACTGTCTATGTGAATAATTTCAAATTCCCTTTCTTCTTCATGATTTTCCTCTTCCTCTTTCATTTTTTTCTTACCTTTGTCAATATTTTGAGCTGAAGTAGATGGCAAGGTCCCTTGCCTCTTAGAGGCAGCAAACACTTGCCTTGATCCTCTTTGGTAAGTGAAAGTACAACTTTTAACATGTTTCACTTGAATACCTTGATCATTGGTGACCTTAGGAATGCTTTTGCCCTCATTGATGATCTTTGTATATGTGTCTTCTTCACTTTGCTCTTGATTTCCTTCTTGAGAGGCATTTTCATTTCCTCCCATGCTAGTATCACTTCCCTGATCTTCATCATTTTTATCTTCTTCCAAGTCTCATACACTGTCATCTTCCATACTTACATAATTATCATTTTCATTTTCATTTTCTGTGTTGTCATGATTAGAGGTGTCCTCATCATGTCTTGATGCATTTTCATCTTCACGACTATCCTCCTCTTCATTATTTGACCCACTGTGTTCACTTTCAAACTCTGCCTTTGTATCACTGCTTGCATTTGTACCTTCTTCACTGTTTGAATGTTTCTTACTATCATGCATACTGTCTTCTTTTCCTAAATCTTCCTTTATCTTTTGGTTGCTATCTCCATCTTTGTCACTGCTCATTTCATCATTGTCATTACGCTCATTGTTTTCTCCTTCATATTTACTGTTTTGTTCCTCAAAATCTCCTTATGTTTCTTGGCTGCCATCTATCTCTTTATCTTCATTTGGCTCACTGTTTTGGTCTTCTTGTTCACCCTTTGGATCACTACTTTCTTCCTTGTTATTTTCCTTATCTTTATTGCTTTCATCTGCCTCCTCTTCATCATAATCAATTTCTTCGGGACTGCCATGTTCATCTTGGTCACTGTTTTCTTCCTCTTTGTCATCACCATCTTCTTTGTTTGATTCTTTTTCATCATTTTCACTTTCTTCACTTTCACTTCCCTCCTCTTCATCACTTGTTTCTTCTCCTTGACTGTCATTTTCTTTTTGACTGTCATGTTCCTCCTTGTCACTGTTTTCTTACTCTTCTGAGTTTTTAGGAGAAGGTGAAAGAGGGATGTTTGTTTGGGGAGAAGATTCATATGAATAGGATGAATCGTGGTAAGTGGGGGTTGATGGAGAAGTGGAGGAAGGTGGATGAGATGATGATGGTAAGCTTTGTAGAGGGAGAGGTTGTGGAGTTGTGAAAACATCATGGGCGATGAAAACTTCCCAAGGGATACCTTGTTGCCCTAATTGGTGCAAGACAATCATCTTGATAAGGGAATGATGAAAAAGGCTTGACATTTGTTGGGAGGGATGCCTCTTTTGGACAATGGATGACATTTTTTCAATACTTTTACAAAGGTAGTAGGGAAAATGGAGCAGTTTTGCCTTAGTAAAATGCATGAATAGTCTTATGTGGTAGGAATAGACCCTGGAAAATGTACCCTCATAGGTGAAGTATTTCATAATGATCTTCATTAAAGGAGAATATCTGTCCAGCAAATGAGAAAAGGGAAAAATGGTTTTGAAATCAGCTTGGCAACTTGGTTTTAAGAAGGGATGATAATGTCTAAGGTCCAGATACACTTGTTTGAACCATTTTTCCCCCATGCAAGGTATTCCAGTGGCCATAGAGATTGCATTGGTGGTGAACTCAAAATGTACTTTGTGGTCATGGAGGTTAAGGACAAAAATCTTGGTCAACTGAGGGTGACTTTGGACCTTCTGCACTTTCTCACAGAACTCATAGCATCCTACTTCTTGGAAATATGAAACTATAGTAGGAGAGGCTGCCAATTCTTTAGTATTTATAGACTTAAACCTATTTTATTTCCCACCCTTCCTTTGTTGTTCTCTAGGCCTTTGGCCCCTCTTGCCACTATCAACATTTTCTTCTCCAGACATTTTTTTCCTCAATGTGTTTTCAATGTGTAGATGGATAGGTGTTTTCAATTATCTATGTCTACAAACAAGGGGACCTTACTTTCTTTCTTGGGTTTTTTCAAATTCCCTTTAAGCTTTCCCTCCACACTTCTCTATATTTTACCTTTAAACAGTATTTAAAAGGTAGGTAAAAAACTCTAAATACCTTTCAAATTTTCTTAGCTGGAGCAAAGGGTCACAGGAGCGTAGCACGGGCCAGTCGGGCGCCTTCTGCACGTAGGGTCGGGCAGCTCCTGAACGCGTAGGAGCACAGCACAGGCACCTCCTACACACGACCAGGTGTAGGCTGAATGGTTAGTCGGGTCCCTTGTCATGCCCTATCAGGCAGCTTCTGAATGTGCAAGAGCATAGCACACCTTATATGCTTCTGGGGGTTTTTTCACGGGCCATTTGGGCATCTTCCGGGCAGGCACTGAACGACTCGCAGGGTAGCACAAGGCACAGTGGGCAGCCCTGCACGGGCTATCGAGTCCTCTGGACAGAGACTACACGACTAGGAGCATATCACAATGCATAGTGGCAGACCCTACACGGGATGTCGGGTCCTCCGAGTGGAGACTGCACGCCTCTGTGCATAGCACAATGCAAAGTGGGCGGCCCTTGCACGAGGAGTCAGTCGGTTTGCTGCACGGGCCAGTCGGGTGACTTGCTGCACGCATAGAAACGCAGTGCACCACTTCAGGAGCGCAGCGCTTAATATAAAATTGCACAAGGAATGTTTACAGGAGCGTAGCACGTTTCAACAGGCGCATAGCGCAGGTTTCCTACCCAAAAATCTGCCAACAAAACACTGCTTTTTATGCCTGAAGCTTTTTCTCTCCTGTTGGCATATGAAAAATAAGTTTGAATGATGGCCATATGCCTTTTATACCCTTTGGAAAAAATAATTAAAACCAAAAACCCTCTTTTCTAATTTTTGTTTTCCTTTTGGTCTTTTTACCTTTACTGACATCTCTTTTTCTCTTTCGTGTAGGAGATAACTTTAAGAAAAAGTTGACCTCTGTTGGATGTTTCTAAACACACCTTCTTTCCCTTTGGCCACTTCTGTTTATTTCAGGTTCCGTGACACATTATTTTGTTTTCTTTGTCATTCCTTGAAATTTTGAAAGTTTTAGTCACCTAGCAAATTGATGATCTTCTTGTGTAATATCCCAAAATGGGGATTTTCTTCAACAAATAGAATATCTTAAGATATTCCAAAGTTGTAGCTTCAGAAACTCATAGAAATAATAATTTAAATTAAATCATAATATGTACAAGGAACCAGAAAATGCATGATCAGCAGCAGAGATATGCCTCACTATTCTCTCCCGAAGTGATGAAATGCAGCATTCTGGACCATAAAAACATTATTTTCCAAAAATAGTGCAATAAATTTCGTAAATGGGACTTGGATCCCTTTTTTTATACATTATACATCTCCCATACCAAATTTGAGCTCAAAAAAATCATCCTAGCTAAGTTAAACAAATCTCCCTAGCTAGGGATAGCTCAAAAACACCCCAATCCCATGACTTCCAGCTACAGAATTTCTGAAGGCTATGAGAGCGTAATTCCCATGAGGGTTTCTATAGAAAATGATGAAATAATACTGATCAAAATTTTATATTAACCATGTAGCAAAGAAATGGAGGTTTAACCTCTTTTACAATAGAAATAAGACACCTGGAAAGGGTTTCCGGCATTACACATGTATGAAAAGCAGTACTGCAGAAAATAACGTAGTCTACTATAAATATATATTAAACATAACTGAATACAACATAAAATAGATGATCAATATAGAAATTGGAAAAATTCCCTCCTCATTAGATCTTATAGAGGGAAATAAACACCTCCTCAAATACTAGCACAAAATCCAAGGGTCCAACCCTGCTACTACTGCTCCTGCATAAAAGACGCAGTTTATGAAGGGAACTGTGCTGTAGATGTACATGGTTGATTGTCCCTAAGCCAAATGATGAAATTGAAGCTCTGATCCTTGACTTTAGATCCCTTAAGCAAGTTGATCCAAAGAGAGGATGGAATCCCCGCCCAGGAATTCCTTGCACTAAATAGTGCTGCAACCACAGCTAAACAGTTGAAGCATGAAAGTAGTCAAAAGACCAAAGATAGATGATTATTGAATGAATTCCTTTATACTCTCCCCTTATTTTTATCCTTGGTGAGCCTCCTCACCTCGGGCCCCACACATTATTGAGGTGACTTCCTAGTGAAGATTCCTCCTCCAAAACTGCAATGTCTTTGTTGGCTTCCCTCCTCTTGTAGCAGTGCTGTTGACAGGGCCAACTGAACCTATTTCTCCTGTATTGCCTCCTTTCACACCAATGTATCTTCAATCCAGTTCTCCCATGTGTGTATAGGCTGATCCTTGTTCACATTGAGCTAGTTTATTTGGATGATCTCTTCCTCCTCAAGAATGCATGTTGACTTAGTCAAACTTGACTTTGTCCACATCTATTTTGCCCTTGTTCACACTTGAAAGTGTAAAATCCAGCTCCTAAGGTGATCCCCTTCATATTAATATGGAAATTATTCATATTTTTATTGCTCATGGGCCTCCTTACCCATTTATTCCTCTCCTAGGTGAAAGCATCAAAATCTAATATTCCAATTTGCTTGTATGCAAATTTTGGAATATTACAGTCCTCCCCTCCCAAATGTTGCTTGTCCTCAAGCAACTGCAAGGATAGGACTGAAGAGCATCCTCTTCTCTCCTGTAGCAACCTCATAAGATAAAATCTTCCAAGGATCAAGGTGTTGCATCATCAGTATATCTCCAAGTTTCCTCTCCCAAGTAAACAAGCTAGCTTTTGGTGTACACCCTAAATACCTATCATTATGTGACAGTAAGATATCAATGGAGGAAAAAATGGGTGGTCTAAAGGCCTTATTGAGGCATGTGGTCTGATATATATCGGGATCTACAATCCCCATGTGAATCTCCCATCCCCAAGCTATCATCCATACAAAATGAGTTGCCTCCAAACATGGAAACTCCTAAAAATCCTCCTCCACCTTCAGCTCCTGCAAATTAGGTGGGCTGAAATTCTGAACATGGTAGATAAAGTGGCCTACCCCATGCTATCCTCCCCTCCACTTAAGACAAGTGCAGAGAATTTGATGAACTTGGGCTGCAATAATGTTGCTCTCAAATGGCAACAAGGAAACTAGATCTCCAAAGATCCTTTTCCCAGCGTTGTGAATCAAGCTGGCCCAAGCCATCTCATACATCATGGGTAAGAAATCACCACTATATGGCATCCCATCCATCTCATGGCCCTCCTCATAAAGAAAAAAATATTTTTCTGTAGTGGCTATGTCTCTTCCCATGCTCCCCTCAGAACATGTAATGCAGAAAGTGTGGGGATGCTCCTCCCCTAAGAACACATCCACCCAATGTGTTTTTCCTCCAATCATGCTCCCCATGAAGGAAAGAACAACATCAGCAAATTGGCTCATGATCAACATCGAAATGAAAGAAAGACTGAAGGTTTCATGTGGTGTTGGAAAGTACCAACAGTCTCCCAAGTGGCCCCAGCATAGTCTTCCCCACTGCAGCTTCATAAAATAGCCTGGCAAGTTGTTTCTTGACAAATGGCTTGCTATGAAAGTCATCATACCCACTAGTAAATAGTAGATGGCTGAATATATCAACTGAGCATACAAGGAGAAACCAAACGCTTGCCCCAGATCATATAGTATATGGTTGTCTCCATCATAATAGCTGGCCAAAAATGGTCCATGGATCCTAAAGAAAAACTTGCCCCTTAGTAGAGCAATGCACATGTAATGAAAGTAAGATGGTGACAGGATCCATAAATGAGCCCTCCATAGTGATATGACATACTCCAATGAAGAGGAATAAACCATATGCTGCCTGAATATCCCCCTCCCCATGCTTGGAAGTCCAAGTCAAGAAGAGCATACTACAGTAACAGATGAATTCATCCACTACTCTATCAATCTCATCTCCTCTATGTCCACCCATTGCATCAATTGTGAAGTGGTATTGGGAACACTCCATCAACAAGTCCCTGCTCCAAAGTGACAACGTCGTTGGCCTATGAAAATAGGCTCCTGCCAACTTATGAATCCCTTCTCTAACATATTCAATGTCAAAGACTCCTCCCATAATGTTGCCATCTCCTCCTCTTGCAACATCATGCAAAATGGGAGAGAAAATCCGCCCTTGCTCTCTTTCAATCCTCCAAAGCAACAAAAGTATTTGTTGCCTCCTCATACCTCCATCACACAAATCATATGGTGAAAACACAATGATCACCTTATCATAATGCACCCACACTCCTTGCTACTCCATGATGCAAGTGCCCTGCCAAGTTCCTTCCATCCTAATACCCTTGGAAAAAGGATATGTCCCATGGTGGCCAAACTCTCTCAAAAGTAGCCAACGCAACTTTTCCTCTTGCGGCACTGTATCATAAATTTGCAAGTGGCTCACCAGCCTCTTTCTCTTCACCCATATCCACTCAAACCCATGTGGATGCCTCCTTTAATTCTTCATCTTGGCATTCTTCCAATGTGGGCTACCATCCTCTACAACCAATTCCTCTTCTTTACATGTCATGAAGTGCTGAAATGCATTTTCTTGGAAATCCCTTAGAGAAGATCTCATGTCCATAACCATCTTGAACCCATCAAGATCCAAAGGTGATAAAGGCAAAGGCCCCTCACTGCTATTGTTTGACAGTGCTAATAGCCTCTCCAATGATATAGTTGCTACCTCATACTCCATCTCAAATTTCATGACTTCCCATAAAAGATCACACTCCAACCTCAAGGGTTGTGTGCAACTCAACAGGGGTCCATGAGAATGATGGTTCATTTTTTCCTTGAACCATTCAATCTTGCACAGCGTAGCGCAATCTTGTTTCTCTACCTCAGCAATAATGTTTGACCCTGGGTCATATGAAGACAAATTCCCACAATTTATAGAAAGACTTGCTACAATAATTAAAGGTGGAAAATTTCCCATACCTTGATGAGATGTGGGAGCCTCTTGTAGGGCTGCAAAGGCTCCTCCCTCGAATGTAATGGCTTCCCTAACTGCTGATGTAGGTGGATGCTCCTCTCTAAGTGTGACAGCGTTAATACAAGGCTCCTCAAGTGGAGAAGATGACTCCTCCTCCTTTGATCCTTGATTGTTAAACCTTCTGATTACTCCTTGAGTGAAATTTGCAAGAGTAGACACCCTTGTATGATTCACATGGTTGAACCACCAAGATCTTGCCTCTCCCTCCAAGTGCAGCGTTGAGATCTCCACAGCCTCTTCTTCCACTACTGGATGTAGTAGGAAAAATTCCTTCAACCTCATCACCCAAGATTCTGTTGTACATAGGGATGATCCATCAAAGGTAGACAATAGGAATCTATTGCCCCTTATCATCTTGCTACTGCATGGCCTTCTTTCCTCTCTCAGTTGGATAAACTGAGGAAGATCTAGGATCTCTTTGACACTCATAGGTTGGCACTTGTATTCTATCAAATATCCACTCAGTATCTCATGTTCCATGGGGTATTCTTGCTCTCCTCTTGATCTATGATAATAGGAATTTCTTGCACCTCTTTCTTCATCTTGAAACCTCCTGGAGGTCTCACTGCAGCTCTCTCCTCCTTGAAACCCTTTTGGAGTTTCAATGCATCTTTCTTCTTTATTCTTAGATCTGAAAAGGGATGAGAGTAATATCATCCTCTCCATAATTTTTTTCCCCTATTCTTTTGATCTTTTGATTGGACCTGAAATCCACAGGCTGAGCCAAGATGGCAGCTTTGATACCACTATAATATCCCAAAATGGGGATTTTCTTCAACAAATAGAATATCTTAAGATATTCCAAAGTTGTAGCTTCAGAAACTCATGGACATAACAATGTAAATCAGATCATAATATGTACAAGGAATATTTAACCAGCAAATTCATGATCAACAGCAGAGATATGCCTCACTATTCTCTCCCGAAGTGAGGAAATGCAGCATTTTGGACCATAAAAACATTATTTTCAGAAACTAACACAATAAATTTTGGAAATGGGACTTGGTTCCCATGTTTTATACATTATACATCTCCCATACCAAATTTGAGCTCAAACAAATCATCCTAGCTAAGTTAAACAAATCTCCCTAGCTAGAGATAGCTCAAAAACACCCCAATCCCATGACTTCCAGCTACAGAATTTCTGAAGGCTATGAGAGCGTAATTCCCATGATGGTTTCTACAGAAAATGATGAAATAATACTGATCAGAATTTTATATTAACCATGTAGCAAAGAAATGGAGGTTTAACCTCTTTTACAGCAGAAACAAGACACCCGGCAAGGGTTTCCGGCATTACACATGTGTGAAAAGCAGTACTGCAGAAAATAATGTAGTCTAATGCAAATCTGTATTAAAAATAACTGAATAAAACATAAAATAGCTTATCAATCGAGAAATTTTCCAAAGGCCCTCCTCATTAGATCTTCTGAAGGGAAATAAACACCTCCTCCTCAAATACTAGCACAAAATCTAGGGGTCCAACCCTGCTACTGTTGCACCTGCATAAAAGACACAGTTTCTGAAGGGAAATGCATTGTAGATGTATATGGATGATTTTCCCTAATACAAATGATGAAATTGAAGCTCTGATCCTTGCCTTTAGATCCCTTAAGCAAGCTGATCCAAAGAGAGGATGGAATCCCCGCCCAGGAATTCTGTGTACTAAACAGTGTTGCAACCACAGCTAAACAGCTAAAGCATGCAAGTAGTCAAAATACCAAAGATAGATGATTACTGAATGAATTTATTGCTGCTCTCCCCTTATTTTTATCCTTGGTGAGCCTCCTCACCTCAGGCCTCACACATTGTTGAGGTGACTTCCTAGTGAATATTCCTCTTCCAAAACTGCGTTGTCTTTGTTGGCTTCCCTCCTCTTGTAGCAGCGCTGTTAATTGGGTCAACTAAACCTAGTTCTCCTGTATTGCCTCCTTTCACAACAATGTATATTCAATCCGGTTCTCACATGTGTGTCTAGGCTGATCCTTGTTCACATTGAGCTATTTTATTTGGATGATCTCTTCCTCCTCAAGAATGTATGTTGACTTAGTCAAACTTGACTTTGTCCACACCTATTTTTCCCTTGTTCACACTTGAAAGTGTAAAATCTAGCTCCTAAGGTGATCCCCTTCATATTGAGATGGAAATTATTCATATTTTTATTTCTCATGGGCCTCCTTACCCATTTATTCCTCTCCTAGGTGAAAGCATCAAAATCTAATATTCCAATTTGCTTGTATGCAAATTTTGGAATATTACATCTTGGTTTTTCCATTTTGAAATTTTTAACCTTTGATCTCTTTCTTTGACCATTTTGATGGAAATTGACTGTACTGGAGAGTTTTGTCTCCTTCACACTTATACTTTTCTCAATCTATTCCTTTTGGTGTAGTGAAATAGTGTTCCTAGATAAGACTTATAAGTTATTCTCTAACATGTTTTTGATCTTTGCCTGCAGTCACCAAGGAGGCCTTTCACTCTGATTTCTTGTTTAAGGAATCTTTGATTTGTGCACAGTTGTGCTTATGTACCACTATCTTTATGATCCTATGCATGGGCTCTTTGTTGGGCAGCACCTTACAAACAATTTGTCATGACACCACTGATACTTTTTGTAAACTCAGGCATGTTTGCATTTCTCCTGCTGTGGATGCCCTTGAGGAGTTTTTGGCTTCTTACCCTACCTTTATTCTGCTAATAACTATCATAAAGCATTCCTGCATAAATGCTTTAAAATAGGTAAACTGTCCTTTTATAGACTCTAATGCTTTGATCAAGGAGGTACCTTTGGAGGTCTTTGATACCTTTTGGACAATGATAAGTTCACCCTTGCTTTGGGTGATGACCCTTTCATCTGGTTTCATCCTTGGGCACATGTAAAACACTGAGATTTTTAGAAAACCAAAGTAATGCATAACCTAGGGGACCCTACATGACTTATTGGGATGTCCTTTGGAATACGTATTTGACTAAAAAACTTGAACCAGGGTTTGGAGGTGAAAACAAGGTTTTGACACACCTATATGCATTACCATCCTAGAAACTAAAAACTTTGATTTATCTAAAGAGCCTAGAGAGGGAGCTAGAAATCACCATTGCTTGAGGCACTTGGTGGGTAGGGGAAAAAGTTTGGGCTTCTTGGCAAACCAAGGTGCAACAATAGAAGGCTTAGGCAATCAGAAACAGAGTCGTAAAGTCAGAGGTGGAAAACATAGTGAGAATGAGGGACATCGGTCCATGATTTGGTCTTATAGGAGTAATAGACTGGTCATGCCTTGATAGACTAGTAGAACAATGAAAAAATTATCCTAAGGGTAATGAAGGCAGTAAGATTTCCTAGAACTCACAAGATCCTTGAATTTTGTTTCTAGAAATATCGGACAAGCATTTAGTCATCTAAATAGGTAAAAAATTACTGATGAATAACTTAGCCCTTGCTAGCCTCCACTCAGCCATAATCTGCCTTTTACAAGAAGACGATATGGATGTTGAGTCCATAAGCAGCTCCATGACCCAAGCATAGGAGATAAGCGGGTCCATCATGTTCTTAACAGCTGAGGAACGGCCCAGCAAGGAACCCCTAGTTACCCCCAACCAAACTTCGCAGCATCTACCAGTGTGTACGTTATGCAAAAATATGGATCATGCAGTTGTCCGTTGCCCTGATTTAGCAGCCTTCCTGCACTGGTTCCCCATCAGACCTCGAACTGAACTAGACGGAACAATCATATCAAGGATATTTTTCCTATTATGTCAGGGTAATAATTACAAGTGACATTGCACTTATGCCTCACAAATTCATCCCACTATTGGCATGATTAATTTCATAGAGAAGAGATAGGATGATCTGAGGGAGTGGCATAAAAAGTACATCTCCAGGTTAATGACCCCACCTTCACAATGGTGTATCAAGCATGATAAGACAACACACCACCAAAGAGTAACCTCGGCCAAGCCTAGGATAACATGCAGCTTATGTGATCTGAATGAACACCGAGTCAACCAATGTAGAGCACTCAAGCCACTTGCAAACAGTCTCCGCATAGTCTCTTCTCTCCCTCAAAAAATTCTCTCCAATCAAGAGAAGATCACGCGCACTTATTACCGAATTCGCTCACACTTTCATCATACATTTAAGTGTATACATCTCCCCAAGCTGAGAGCAGCACAAACTGTGTTAATTCTACACTCCACCAAAAAGGAAGACAAGTCTAAGCCAATGATATGGAAATGGAGATAGAAGACAACCTCATCTACGTCTGACCCTTTCCAAGCATCAACATCATGAAAAATGAGTAGCATACAATCACACACTATCTACTCCGTTGGCTCAGTGATACCATGTACCATCTGCACTAGCCAAAATCACACACCAGAGTCATGCTCGCTAATGGAAACATTTAGGCACCTCTGTGGCAGGTACAATTTCCACCTACTGGAAATCATCCACCCTTGCGGGGAACCCAACCTTGAGCCCATCCAGAATTCCATTACAGAGATTCTACCCCTGCCAAATGTCGATGACACAATCCACCATATACGATTTGTATCCTCCCATAGTGGTGATATGATGACTACCTCGCCCCCATCCTAGGATTTCCGCCATATTCCTATCACAAAAAACCAAGGTACTTTCCACTTTTGCGTTGATTTCTGCAAGATCCCCAATTTGCATACTACCATCGAACTCCTTAATGACACTCATCCTCTGGAGTAGCGCCTATTACAACTAGAGCTTGTCGATGAAAATCGACGACATTCGCTGTAGCATAACGAGGCCCACAAGAAAAGGGTCAAAGAGTCATTCGACCCCCACATCACCCCTCGCTCGTTCACCGAGGGAGAATTAGTCCTCTGCTATGATGTCGCAAAAGAGGCCTTAGGGCCAGGAAAGTTCAAAACCTTGTGGAAAGGACCCTATATCAAGAAACATTGCCTCCGACAGGGGGCATACATCTTGACAAAACCAGATGGGACCTGCCTCACTAACCTCATCAATGGCCTTTACCTCAAGAAGTTCTATCCATAAGGGCCCCAGAAGCCCTTTTCCCCTAGAGTTAGAGTACACAAAAACTCACCCACTCAAAATTTTTGACCCAAAAGACTTAGTTAAAGGCTCGAAGTATCACCATGGATCACCAAAATGAACCCTCTTTTGGATTTGTTGATGGAGCATCAAGATGGTCCCAAAATTTAGCCACCACTGCCTGGGTCATTTACCACCCTCACTGATCACCACTATGTTCAAATGGCATGTGTATTGGTTTAGCAACAAAAAATCAGGAAGAATATGACATCGTCATTGGACTTATGTGTGACACCCTCCATCGGGGCATTCGCCGTATGCATATCTACCTCGATTCCTAGCTAAACCAAAAATTTGAGACTAGAGACACACACCTGTTTAGAAAATATTTTCGTGCCAAAAGATTAAGCAGATAATTTGATTACATTAAATTTTCACATGTATCAAGGAATCAAAACCAAGCAGTTGATCGCATAGCTAACAATATACTAGACTGGAATGCATCTCCGATAAACCATGATACATAAAACCAAAAATATAGGCATCCATAAACATAACATAACATATAAGCCGAAACAGGTAATACATCATGTAAAGCCACAAAAAAAATCTCTCATATATAGATAAAAAAATATGTGTATCTGAGTACAAAAAATAGTGTCACTGGCCCACTGGCCAACCCAAAGATACAAAAGTCATCAAAAATAAGGGAAGCATCATCATAACAGGTGATTTCCCTATGTACAAAACTGCTCTAGGGGGGTGCCTCCTCCTGAGGGGCACCTAGACCCACCACCGCTCCTAGTACCATCACCGGAGCCGCTGTTGCCACCGCAATTGCCACCCGACGTAGAGTGGGCCAATAATCCCTCTCATGGGCCATCACTGTCTCTAACCAAACCTCCTTGAAGTCATCCATGAAATCTCGAGCAAGCATACCCTGGTTCAAGCGATCCACTTGACCCTAGAAGTCCTCGAGAGTAGCCACCTGAGATGTCAGTACTTCATTTCTTGCCTCAACTGCATCAGTACGAGCTCGCTCGGGCGCAACCTCTGCTGCAGACAAGCTGCTGCCCTCACTAGAAGGGCCAACACCATCTCTACTAGGTCCACTGGCACCACCACTCGGCCCAACTGCACCACCTCCCCCTTGACTACCTTGAGGTCATAGCGGAGGATCATGACCCACCAATCGGGCCACTAGTGACCTACCCCACCAACATCTGCACGAGTAACTGAAATAATGTCAGTGCCAATAAAAAAACACATAAGTACATAAATACTCAAACAAATGCAGAAAAAATTATAACACATACCTGCAGGTCCCCAAACATAACCGAAATGGAGACCCATGTCTAGGTCGCCATGAAATTCCATCCCCGCATACGGGTATGGCAAGAACATCTGTGGGTTGGCCTCAAACCAGGCCTTTGTCTTGTCATTCCAATAATGACCCACCATGCCACCACCACCTCGTGGCATCATCAGAGCCCACCTTCTCATGCATGGCTCCCACGGCCCCCCAATAGGCACCACCACCACCGGCCTCAGTAGCACCACCCTCTCATACATTATGCTGCATGGGATGCTAGCATATGAAAATGACTTAGATCCACATTGGATCTTGTTCAATTGTGACACCATGCCATCAAAACAAAAGCGAGTGAAATCGAAAAAATGTCCGCCCCTCAATCGACATAAAACCCCGACCTGCGGGCTAGATGCCCGATGTGGAGCAACTGACCCCGCCAGTCACACAATAATTTCCAGAGCACACCACTCAGCCACATCTGTCAGTGATGAAATGTTGATGCACCCCTCAGTAAGAGGCACACCACCGCAATGCCACCTCCGGAATATGTCTAGGTTCACTCTCCCAGCAGGGAGTGGGTACCTCAGAACCTCACCCTAAGGCAGTAACCTGATCACAAAGTATATATCCATCTCAGGATAAATCACCAGCTTCATCCCCCGCAGCACAAACATGTTGCGCCTATTGCGTCAATGTTGTATAATGTAACGTAACAAACGGTCCTATGACCGCAGGAACTCATTCTCACCAAATTTCAAAAGGCCCCACACGGCCAACTGATGACGCACCCCAGCATCAGCAACTAGAGCAGTCCAGATCTCGAGCCAATCCCACTCTCTCCACACCAACCTACCAAGCAACACAGGCACCCATCAGCATAGAAAAAAACCAATAATATACAAAAAACATAAATTTTCTGTCATCATGGCCTTTGGACAGACGCACCCTCCCATGCCTATTCTTCACAGGTGCACCTTTTCACGCAAAAAGAAGGTAACAATGTGTCATCGCGCACCTATCCCTCAGAATTGCACACAAAGGAGGCACTCTTTTGTCTATATTGCTCGCACAATCTAGTGCAAAAGTCACTTAGAGGCTGTAGAAACCTAATTTGTACGGCCCCCAACACCATCAAACTGAAGAAATTAAAATTCAGGACGTCATGAAAGTTACCTCGGCATGATATCGCTAGTCCCTGGTACATGGGCTGACTGCAATGGAAAGAAAGGCTCTGCAAGCACCTCTGATCTCCCAAAACTCAGCAATTACAAATGAATATGATTAGGGCCATAATCCCATATTTATCACCCTTTTCCAGAACTTCGGAGGTCCATAACAGGAGATCAGAAGGTCCATTCTGCAAATCGTAAGTTGCACCATCATCATTATGCCATGATGAACGAAATCGATGCCACACATTCGCTTTCTAGGAAAAATAAATTTTCAGTACCGACAGGTATGCACCCTCCCACCTTCCTTTCTAAAGCTCTTGTATTTCAATAATATTTGATGAAAATAAGATTCTTTCACTTGAGGTAGTTTTTGTAGGAAGAACCCGCAAACCACTTACAACACCATCCACTGAAACTTCCAGAGTAGGTATCATTCTACCCTCAGCATGATAGAGTCCCACAAAACTTTGCATATCTTGACATCATTTCTCCATTAGAAATAAACCATAGGGTCCTCATACCTGACCATGTTTATCATCACCTCACCCTGCATATGATAAACATCTGCGTTGGTCGGTAGAGCCTCCCCTCCATGTCGCTCGTCACCCAAAATAGACCATATATCATAGCACAAGTGATGCCATGGCCATACCATTTCAGTCTGGGAAGCACCTCGTGCCCATCAATTCGTCATTCATAAGGCCAATTTTACCATTCAAACTTAAAAAAACCCTTCCCAGATGACTAGGTTGTACAAGTAGATTGAAAGCACACCTCCGCGCATTGCATTTGGCCCACAATACCTCCATCAGCATAATCCCATCTGTGACACTTCTTCATCTGCTTCATCAATGCCGCACATGAGACCAACCAATGGGACCCCCACCCCCAGTAAAACACCATCCTCATACCTTCAGTGAGTGAACCCTTTCATGTTTCAGGGTACCCGTCTCTGTGTTTTATACAAAACAAACCCCATTATTTTATTCTTTTGGTAAGTGTACAAAGACCGCAAACGATGCACTTCGCCGCTTCGCCCTCATATTTCATCTTTTCCCTCATTGCAGCAGTCCTTCATTCCCCTTGGTCAGAGTATTTCACCCCCACGCACACACCATCACAACATTCATAGCCTGTTCATACCCACCCTGGAGGTCCTACCGATTCTAGGGATTCTCGCTTTAGAAATATCTATGACTGCCGCCAAGATGCTAAATTATACTCCCACCTCGGGCCACTAAATCCCCATCATCCGTTTTCAGTCACCTCTCACCAACATGCCTATGTTAAACCCATCACATCTAGGTCCCTGACCCCTCAGGTTGGCAACCCATGTTTCAATTAAGGCTTCCTTTTTGTCGACCTTGACACCTCTTTTCCAAAAAGGAAGCGGTACCTTGGACCACCTCTCCCCATGCAAAGAGGGGGCCTCGGGTGGCACTATGGGAGACATCATTGTCCATAGATGTCATCGCTCCTCCTAACATTCGACTATGAAAATATATTTCATGTCAAGATGGTATCGTACCTTACAACCATTGCACTTTGATCAGATCCGTCGAAGATCCGTGCCTCCATAAGCGTCTCCTTCAACAATGCTTACACGGGAACGTCCCAACCAATACATATGCGTACATTGCACATTTATATGCCATAATAAGTTTACGCATATGGGTACCACATTCCACCCATCGTCAAAGAAAAAATGCCCCTGAGGGTTTCAGCAGTCGTCATCAACAACCGCCAGCATCACTACCATAGTAGTGTCATAGAAAACACATGTATCTGTCAATTTTGTTTAACTAGCCATAGAATCACGAGCATGGGACATGCCCACCTCATTGAAATTTTGTATATATGTTGTATATTTTATTTTCTTGCAGGAATCCCTTAGGCCATGGCCATCTCGAAAACGGTGCAAGGTGTTGTCAATTCCAAGATTCATGCAAGCCTCTCTCTCTCTCTGCACATGATATAGAAAAGAAACTATAATGTATTTTGGCTATACAGTCCTTCCTAGACCTCACACATTTGGGGGAAACTATTAACACTGGAAACAACAGAAGATGACTACTTAATGTCAAGCCTAAGGATTTACAAGGCAGGAACACATTATGGAATCAAGAAGTATTTAAAAATCTCTAAGGTTTTGAGAAAATCAGATTTGAACTAGTCTTAAATGCTAAATTGTGCGGTTAATCTTTTGAGAAGAGCACCTTCTGCGGGCATTTTTTCCTGATAAGCGCACATTCCTGGAAATGGAAAAATGTCACTTTCGGGACCACACAAAGCAAAGGACAATTACTCCTTATATGAAGCTGCCTAAGGATAGCCACCAGCGTCTCCTTAGACACTATGTGAGCACACAAAGGAATATTTGGAGCACACAATGGAATCATACCTCTCCCTTGGGTCACCATCCATCATGTACCAAGGGAGGGAAGGAGGATTTGAAATCCCATATATAAAGCCACCAAGAGACGAAGAATGGGTGATCACACTGTTATGCTGGCCAGAATTGCCCAAGCAATACCAGAAGTGTGTGACCCGGAGCTGGAGATAGAGGGAACTCGATTGTTGGCCACCCAACAATCCTAGTCCATCACAGCGGAGAGAGAGGGAGACTGCATAAGAGGCAGAGCTTGGAAAATAACATCCTTGCGTCAGGACCTAGAACCATTGTCTAGGGGCCCTTTGGAAAGTGGGAAAAATTTATTCTCCATATCAAACATTTAATAAGAAGAGGCCTTGAGCCATAGTTTGCATTATTATCATTTTGACTCTCTTCAATAGCTTATGTATATTTGTGTTTTAGTTTTTAGTTTACTTTGAGCATACTTTGCATATTTTTTCCTCTAGATTATATGCTTTTGAGTTCCACCACTTTCTGCCTGTTACCAATAGTTTATAGGGGTAGAACACACCCCTTATACTGGTGCGATTTTGTACACCCATGCGTCAAATACACCACAACAGACCCTAACAAAATTAAAGCCATTAAGGAATGGAAAATCACCACAACCATAAAGAATGTGTGAGGATTTCTTGGGTTGGTAGGGTATTATCACAAGTTTGTTAAGAATTATGGGAGAATAGCAGCACCTCTAACAACATTACTAAATAAAGATGCATCTTCTTGGAATCCATAAGCAACTAAGGCCTTTGAACATCTTAAATAGGAAATATGCCAAGCACCAGTCTTAGCTATGCTAGAATTCACAAAAACCTTTATTGTGGAATGTGTTGCCTCGGGAAATGGAATTGGTGTTTTTTTAATGCAAGAAGGAAGACCCATTACCTTTGAAAGTCATCCAATCAAAGGAAAATATCTACACAAACCTATTTATGAGAAGGAAATGTTGGTTATACTACACGCACTAAAGCAATGGTGTCCTTACCTAATGAGAAGACACTTCAACGTAAAAATAGATCATGATACTCTTAAAAAAAATTTAGAACAAACATCATCTTCCGAAGAGAAAAACAAATGGGTCAGAAAGATGTTTGGTTATGAATTTGAAATCATATAAAAAAAAAGGAAGCAAAATGTTGTTGCAAATTCACTCTCAAGAAAGGATAAGGATGTAGAAGAATTTATTTGTGCCATTTCTATTATCCAACCAGATTGGACAACCAAAGCAAGGGATGAATGGAAGAATGACGAAGAAGTGTGGACACTCATTTAAAAGTTGCAGCAAGATCCTAGTACATACGATACACTTAGCTGGAAATGATTCCTTATGGTACAAATATCACTTATATATTTGTAAGAATTCCCAACTCAAACAAAATATTATTTTGGAATTACAAACATCTCCCTTAGGAGGGCACTTGAAATTTTAAAAAAATTACCACGGGGTTAAGAAGGAATTTTTTTGGGATGGCCTTAAATCTTATATTCAAAATCTTGTGGAAGAATGTTTGGTTTTCCAACAAAATAAAGTTGAAATAATTAATACCTCAGGTCTATTACAACCTTTATCCATTCCAAGCAATGTTGGGAGGAGGTTTCAATGGATTTTATCACATGTTTACCAAATTCCGAAGGAAGGAGTGTCATCATGGTGATAGTTGATAGACTTACCAATTATGCACACTTTTGAGCATTGTCCCATCCATTTAAAGCTAGTATAATTGCTACTCCATTTATGGAAAAAATTCAAAATCTACATGGGAACCCAAAGATTATTGTAAATGATAGAGATCTCATTTTCAATGGATTGTTTTGGACAAAAATATTTTCTTTTCTGCTTACTCAATTCGCTCATAGCTCATCTTATCATCCTCAATTTGATGGGAAAATTGAGATAGTGAACAAATGTTTGGAAGGATATATTCATTGATTTTTATTTGATTAGCAAAAATAATGGGTCAAGTGGTTACCTCTGTATGAATGGTGGAATAACAATTCCTTTCATACTGCAACAAAAATGGCCCATTTATGGAACTTTATGGATACCATCCACCGTCCATCACATCATATTTAAGAGAAAATTCTAAGGTTCAAGAAGTGGAAGATCACATTGAGCATCAACAACAAGTTCTCCAACTCTTAAATGATAACCTCACTTTGGCACAATATCAAATTAAAAAAATAGGAAAATCAACATCGCAGCGAAAGAAGTTTTGATGTATGAAAATAGATATTTTTACAGCTACAACCATCCAAACAAATGTCCCTCAAGAAAGCTAACAAGGATAATAAATTATCACCAAAGTAATATGGTCTTGACAAGGTGTTGCAAAATATTGGTACTATGGCATACAAATTGGAGCTTCCTGCATCATCGTGAGTGCACCCAATTTTCCATGTTTCATGCTTGAAGAAGGTCATAGGTGACAAGATTCCAGTTCAAAAAATATTTCTAGAACTTGACGAGGAAGGAAAAATCATATTGGAACCTGAAGAACTCAAGGATACAAGAAATCGGCAGCTACGAAATTGATCAATTTCAGAGTATCTCATCAAGTGGAAAAACTTATCCACCGACGATTCCACATGGGATTATGAGAATTTTATAAAAAATCATCCATAAATACTCAAGCCTTGAGGAAAACACTTTTTTTAAGGAGAGGGGAATGTTAGGTCCCTATAATAATAGTGTAGCCATTTATTTTTATTGTTAGTGTAGCCCCCTTATTGTTATTATGTGTCATGTAGCCCCCATATTGTTATTATTGTGCCCCATAGAAGCCTACTATTGTTATTGTTGTGCCCTTACATTATTATTGTTATGTCAACTTTGATTATATTGTGACCCATTAGGCTCCTATATATAGAAAGGAGGTTTTTTCATTTAAATCATTCAATAATTTTTCATTTATGTAATGTAAAGGAGGTTTCCCCCTCGAAGAGGATAATTTTTAACTCATTGATTTATCGTTTCTTCTATTTTGTGAGTTGGTTGCACAACATTGATATGGGCTAGGAGTGAATATCCTAGCCCCTGTGGATTGACTAGAGCTTTCCTCCACTCCAAAAATGAATCTGTATGATGACATAGGCATAGACAGAGGTGTAAAACTTAACAAGGTCACAGATGTGACTAGTGGAATGCCCGAAGAAATGATAGGCATAGAAGGAGTTATAGATCCTTACACATTAAGTGGTGGTAAGGATGTCATGGCAGCATAGACTACCAATGTTGAAAGTAATGTGGTGTTAGCACAGTTCTATGCTAAGTCATGAGTCTATTTTAAATTTTTTGTTTTTTAGTATAGAATTTGTAAATTTAAAAAAAAAATAGAACGCTACAGAAATTTTTGGTAGCGTATGATTTAGGCCTTTTCGGAAAGTCTATTTTAATTATGTTTTGTGTCTGTTTTTATTTAACCATATGCTACCAGAAATTTCGGTAACTTCCCCTGTTTTTAAAAAATTAAAAAAGTGCATCTGATTTTGTGTTAAGCCACATGTTTCCATTATCAACTATGTTTTTTAAAAACATTTTATCATGAGTTAGGTCATGTGATAGGAATGGTTTAAGTTGAAAGATGTTAAGTTGAAGTCATGGTTATATGTGCTGAACGTTAGGTGTCAATCCACAGTTTTTAAAATCCTACTGTTGTTTGTCCTCTCTGTCAGCTGAGTCATTTCATCCACATGTCAAAGTACGTGTTATGTGTTAAGAAATTGTTATCCATCTATAAAATTCTGTTATATATCATGATGGCTAAATAGTCTCTCAAGTTTTCAAGAAACAAATTTTATATAAAATCTGTGAGTTCTTGAAAACCTCACTGTGTTCATTATCCAAAAAGATCCATTCCATTGATAAAATTCACTTAAAAATCCTCAAAGAAGCCCTGTTGTTATAAAAGAGACTGTTTCTAGGCCACTTCTCCATCATTTCACCATCATAAATCTCCTCCAAAGTCCCTCCATTTTTCACTCATTATCCAAGTTACAAATCCCTCTACAAAAACCCCCCATTTTCCCTTCTTTACCCTCCTAAGAAGAAAACCCCTTTAAACCTTATAAGAATATTTATTATGGTTTAAAACCCCTTTTTCTAACCTATCAAAATACTTAAAAAGGTCTAAAAACCTGCTTTTTAAGCCTATTTCCGCACTAGTGACCATATCAGGCTTTAAGGCCCTGCGGGCTTAAGTTTTCAGCCTTTTCCCCATGTGACCAAGCCCCGTAACCAAGTGCTGAGTCCTTGACCGCTTTCACTTAAAACCCCTTCCCTTATCTTTTCTCCGCTATTTTCATTTTTCCCCCGATACAATCTTAATTGTCGATCTTGTTGATCCAACGGTTCCCGCTTATCCTCATTTTCGAACCCCATCTATTTTAACCTTCTACTTCCTGACAAAATAGACGATGTCACTAATTGGTCCCCACCATCCATCTGACTGCGCATATTTTCTTTGATTGTGCCCATTCCTCGTCGTCAATCTGGCTCCCCCAGATCAGACGGTCTCCGTGCTATTTCACACTCAAATCACCAGATGAATTAATCGCGCATTTCTAATGCAAAACAAGTGGTTTTGGTGGGACACGCGTCAGCCACCAAGCCATATCGCATCCATTCAAGCCAATATCGCTTACCGCTTACCCCGTGCATGAATACCACCTCTAGTATTCCCTAAACCACTTTCACATATTTTCACGCCATAATTCAAATTTAAACCCTGGTTCTTCACCTCTCCGCCATGGAACCCTTCTTTGCATGTTCTCCTCCCTCTGCACTGCTCCTCTGCCATCCCAACGCCTCTAAAAGCAGTTAAATCCAAATAAAACAGGTTTATATAATTGTTTGATTTTTTATTGCAAGTTTAATGGCGGCCACCCCACGAACAGGCCCTCCCACAACAAAATCAAGGTTGCAAAGCCTAGGATGACGATCCCTAGGCCTAGTTTCATGCAGAAAAGGGACCCAGGGTTAGATTCAATGGTTTGGCCAATGCATCATGAACATTTTTTAATCCGATAAGACCCTCCAGCACAGAAAGAGACACCTACCAGCAAACATCAAAGATCAATGAAGAACAGTGGAAATTAAAGAAATGAAGGATTAAAGGTTAAGTCAAAGCCTGAAGATAAAGGACTTAACCACTGATTTGCAAGGATAAAGCGCAGTTTAAGACAGATCAATTAAAGTCAAAATAGTTAGTAAAGGAAAAAAAGCTCGAAAGATGAATAAAGGAGGCCTAAAGCTATATCAAAGGCCTAACTAAAGTTTAAAGAGCATAATCAGACATATCAGCAGAAAGATGGCTTTGAATGACAAATCACCGAAGCCTTTACTTCTCCAAAAGATAAAAATGCCACCTACAAACTTATTTACCTCAAAATCAGACAAATTAAATGCACAGTCAGAGATATTTTCAAATACAGCTCAGAAAGTAATTGCCAACTACCAAAAGCCTCAAAAGTCAACAAAAGTGACTACGTAGATGAAAGTTAACATAAAAATCAATTAACAGAGTTAAAGCATTTCATATCTTCTCCATCGGACCTCCCAAAGGCTGAGAAGCATTTACTCTGTATTAATTGAACAAATGAACCCTTTCTTTCACTCCACCTCCTCATTCTTCTATAAAGACTCCATGAGGAGCTTATTTTAAAGGGTTGGAAAATTATTGATTGTTTGAACTGTTATGAAGTGGAAGTAGCTGAGTAATTTTAATATAGTAGGCTGGGAAGAGAAGTATTGGACTGAAGAAAGAAATTGGACTTAAAGTATGTGACTGATCTTGCACATCAAATGAACAAGCAGATTCATAGGATCCTGGTCTATATTATTGGTGATGTTTTTCTTACTGTAATTTTTATTCTCCTTATGTTTCCATACTATCCATTTTCTCTGATAAAGAACAACAAATTTAGATTAGGATTTACTGTAAAGGGTACCCTAATTCTCATTGATAAGCTTTATCTCTATGTTTTCTTCTAATTGTTGCTTTGGGAATGATTTCAATAGAGTATAACTAGTCAAGGAATGTTGGTGAGCCCATGCCTTGCTGAGTAGAACTTGAGATGTCGTTCTCGAATGAAATTTTCACTGCATGCTAAGTAGAGTCCTACTCAAGGAATTTTATGGTTAGCCCTATCCCTTGTTTAGTCTTAAACAGTTGTTTTGAAGATTTCCCTTAAGAGTATGCCAAAATCAGGATAGGTTCAAAGTCCTTACTTGATCTTAGGCTACTTTTTATGTTTATCTTAAATGTTTTATACTTTCTGAAGGTAGTCAAGAGGATTACTGGATTGTTGTCTTAGAAGTTGGCTTTAGTAGGAGTTTACCCAGATAAGTCTATGGTTTTCCCTGTCCTTTGGTTTTCTTCCAAATTAGTCACTTTGAAAGTCTTTTCTTGTGTAGTGAAGTTAATAGATTCTTATTGGTTATTAGATTTTCTTCTTTCACCACATTTCTTAATGTTTCATACCACAAACTCAACTTAAAGAGATCTTTTGATATAGATGACTTGCCCTATGGAAACCCTTGAATATTTTTTGTGCAAGTAAACCCTTTTATGACTCCATAGTCCAATGGATTGGCACTGTTTCTTGACCTATCTTCCCATGCGGAAACATCCTTCTACTTATTTCCCCCTTCACTCCACATGACCTTCTCAATTAATGATCCCCAACCAAAAACAAACAAATCCCTTGTGCTTCATAACTAGCCTAATATCATATCATGAGCCTATAAGCATATCATTCTAAAACACATATAGAGAGATCCCTCTCTAAATCCAGGAGGGCTAGATCCTAGGATTCCAAAGTGATTCTGATGTTGCCTTGTCATTTGGTATGCTAATCTGCCAAATCACATGACCCCAACATAATGGGGACTCCACTGGGGAGTTCTGAGTAAATTGCATCTTAGACATCCTTAAGATCTCAGAAGACCCACAACATCCTTAGATTGGTATTCAATTGCTGATGGTGGACAACAACTCATCTTAAAAATTTTGAAATCCTCCACCTGGCAACTCCACAACTCCCAAAAGACCTAAATGACTCCACTAGTAGAAGACTTTGAACTGGTTGAAAAGACACATTGACCTCTTTCTGAACAAACATGGATTCAAGTATAGATAGAGAAGAAAAACTAGAAACATTATTAGATATAATAGGAAAAATGATGTATATACTTGATAAAATAATGGAAAGGTGTGAGGTTGATATTAATATTGATTATCCAGAGCAACCTATGCCTTCTCCTAATCAAAAACAAACTCAACCACTACAAGATAGAAGCAAAAAACACAATAAGCATGATGAGCAAGATTTTGAAGAAGAAAAAAATGAAGAAGGTTGTCGAGAAGGTATTGATTGCCTACCTATTCCTTGTGTTTTACTGTTAAGGGAACTTTATGAACAAACTGCAAATACAAAAAGTGAGCATAACTTTGAGGAAACAATTAGCCACCTAGAAAACACAATATCTGAACTAGAAGAAAAATAAGCACATATCGGAACTCTCCCTCTATGTTATAACTCATTTCAGATTATAAAATAAGAGCGGCATCCTGACAATACAGTAAAGACAATTCATGAACCTCATATTCAAATCGACTATCACAAAGATCAAGATGACTTGTCTGAGAGTGAAAAAGATCAAGAAAAAGAAGAGAATCCTCAAAATCTCTATGCAAGCACAAGTAATGATTCACTGTCCCTTTTAGGGGAGGCTCAAGAACACATCCAACCTCAAAATCAGCCTACACAAGAGAAAGATAACTGCTGCACTTCTGCCCAAAGAAAAATAAAAATTCCTCCTCTTTTGACAGAAGAAGAAATTGACCAAATATTAAACAAGAAACCAGCCTCTAAAACTCCAGAAGAGCCAAAACCTTTTATTCATTCCCTTGCTAATCCTTGTTGCTATAAATTAGAAAGTAAATTTGTAGATCAATTCAAAAAGGAACAAACTGATAATCCAATATGTTTGATTGGTGAGATTGTTTATACTAATGATTCTCCAATTTTTTATCAGTCTGATGATGATGATGAACTCCAAATAGAAATGAATCATGCAGGGAAACCAGCAGTTGATTGGTGTCATGAATTTCATTCTCATCAGCTTGAAAGTAGCAATCAAGCAATGCAGCCCATCAGAAATAGCTTTCACATAATTGGAAATCAGCAATCTATCAGTTGCGATGATGAGGTTGAAAAGAATGAGGAATTTCTTGAGCAAGTTGAAGATAAGGAACCTTCCCCTAAAAAGGTGGAAGTAATAAAAAATACCCTTGCTCAAGAACATGGTGACCTCTTCACAGCATTCAGTCCACTAAATCAGAACATACCAGGACTACAAGAGGACAACACTGCAATATATGATGAGTCCTCCAGTTCAGATAACAATGAAGATGAGGAAGAATTTCTTTCTGAAAAGAATCTTATTCTTGATCCAGTGGAAGAAAAAATAACCCTGGTTGAAACTTACCTGTCAAATACTCCCAACCAGGTATTATTTCAAGACCCCTTCGCCCATTTTTTGAAGAAATTTGAAGAAGGGATAGAGATTGTTAGGAGCAGTGTATCACCAAATGCAACAAAAAATTTTAGCACTGCTGCTAAAGAACAAGTGAGATGGGAGTGGCCCTGTCTGTCTGGCATGCTCAAAGAGATGAGCAAAGACCAGTCATGGAACCATCTGATTGATTGGATGTATTGGAAAATATAATTTCTCAACTAAACATGTAAATATTTCATAGTTAGATTAGGGTAGGTAGGAATGTCAATAAAGCTCAGCCTGTGAGCATTTAGTTAGTTTTTTGTTTTTTTCTTTGAAAGAAAAATTGAAAAAATACAAAAAAAATAGAAAAGAAAAAGAGGGCAGATTAGAAAAAGAAGAAAGGTACATCCCCATACCAAAAAATAAAGAGAGTCTGAAAGTGTGCAAGCTTAAATGCCACTACCAAAATAAGCTCTGCTATTTAGTCATACAACCTAATCATGACTAGATAGATTTCAATTTACTGCTGATAGGTTAGTGAATCAGATTAGCCAAACAATTTAATCTTGGCTTATCAGTAGACTAGATTAGGATAGAAAAACAGAGGTTCAAACAAGATTAAATCTTGAACCTGAAAGTTTGATGAAGGATGGCTCAGATCAGATCAAAACCTGAGCCAAAGATACAAAGAAGACTATTTCTAACATGTTGAAAACTTGAACCAGGTAAAGAAGAAGAAGACAGCTCTAAAGGATCAAAACCAGAGCTGAAAGAAAGAAAGAAGGATGCTCGTATTTTTCATATCTTAAGCCTTCACAATTTTGTTTCAATTTTCTATAAATTTCAGTCTATGTGCGGCTTGTTTTTATGCCATAGTCTTACAGCAAATCAGATAGTTTAATCCCGGTTTGTCTGTATTTAAATTTTTGTTTTAGAATATAGAGAATAAGATCTTTCATATAGCTTAATCCTAACATATAGTAGTTAGGTAGAGAAACTAATGAGTTCAACTGTTTAAACTGAACTCATGGAAGTTATAAGGGTAGATTTAGATTAGTTTCCTGATTTCAATAAAAGAATAAAATGTTGATGTCAAAAGGTTTGCAAGCCCAAGTGCACCTTATGAAGAAAAAATGTTAGAAAATTATGTTGTGTAGGTAGTTGTCTGGGAAGAAATTGATTTGTTATGATGTAATGTTGATCATATTTTCAAGCAGCATGATCAAAGAAGAAAAGGTTGTCAAAATGCAAAGCATAGGTCTACTTTTCAGAGATAAATCTCTAAGGTTCTTGACACCTCCAAGGAGCTTCCATCCCTAAGTGGAGCCACTGTTAGCCATCTATAAAATTTTGTTATATATCATGATGGCTAAATAGTCTCTCAAGTTTTTAAGAAAATTTTTTTATATAAAATCTATGAGTTCTTGAAAACCTCACAATGTTCATTATCCAAAAAGATCCATTCCATTGATAAACTTCACTTAAAAATCCGTGAAGAAGCCCTCTTGTTATAAAAGAGACTTTTTCTAGGCCACTTCTCCATCATTTCACCATCATAAATCTCCTCCAATGTCCCTCAATTTTTCACTCATTATCCAAGTTACAAATCCCTCTGCAAAAACCCCCCATTTTCCCTTCTTTACCCTTCATTTCCTAAAAATAAAACCCCTTTAAACCTTATAAGACTCTTTATTATGGTTTAAAACCCTTTTTTCTAACCTATTGAAATACTTAAAAAGGTCTAAAAACCTACTTTTTAAGCCTATTTCCGCACTACTGACCATATCAGGCTTTAAGCCCCTGCGGGCTTAAGTTTCCAGCCTTTTCCCCATGCGACCTATTAGCCATCAGTAAATTTTGTTACAACAAATGATGGCTAAAACAATTCTTTAGTCTTCAAGAAACAAATTTGGAGAAAATTTGTGACTTCTTGAAGCCTCTTTATGCTCCCTGTCCAAAAATATCCATTCCATTGATATCCTCACTTCAAAAAACCTTCAAAATCTTGTTGTTCCCAAAGAAAAACCTGTTTCCTAAAGGTCTCATTTCCATCATTTCATTCCCCCTATATCGCTCATTTTTCCCCTTTTTTATTATCCTTCATTCCTTCTAAAAAGCCCCCCTTTTTTCCTCATTTCCCCTCATTTTCCCATAAAAATCCCTTTTTATGGTCTAAAAACCCTTCCTTTTAACTTTATCGAAACTTGAAAAAACCATGAAACCCATAAAAAACACATAAAAACCTTGAAAAACCTTTCCGCTCCTTTTTAGGCCTTAAGCCCCTTCGCCGCTATGAGACTAGGCGCTAGCACCCATCACGCATCGCGCATCGGTGTTTCCATTTTTTCCCCCTTACCTTTTTTCCCCCGCCGATGCGATCTCCTGATGCAATCATAACCGTCGATCGGGTTTGATAGGATGGCCAAGCGCTCAGTGCTCCATCGCAAATTCCCTTTTCCATTTCTCTTTTACCATCGACATCTGCCTCCGCCGATGCGATGTCAACCCACCAATGCGATGACAACCATCGATCTCCCCCAGATCAGATGGTCATCGAAAAATTGCACTTCTCAGTTTCCTTCTCCCCTCATATTTTCCCTGAACGTCCCCGATTTAATCATGACCGTCTATCTCCCTCATCCAGCGGCTCGCATTCACGAAGCTGTTAGCCCTCATCACATCGGCAAACCACGTCTTTTTCTCCATTACGTTTCTCCTTTCCCCGCCGATGTTTTAACCTCTGATGAGATCCCGACCATAGATCTCATTGATCTAAGGGCTACCATTCTCCCTCCTTCCATCCCATCTCCCAACCATCCCTCTTCATACATCCACACCAACACATCTCCACTGTTGATCTACCAAGATCAACGGTTCGCGCTCACTCTCACCTTTTGATCCCACACATAACACCCTCGCTATCAAAAAAAAAGCTGACGTCCCCCCTCTAGCCCACCTTCCTCCCCACGTCATTTTTCTCCACTCTCTGCTTGCCACCTGGCTTCAACTAGCCCTTTTCCACTGAGAAACTTCATTTGATCGCGCTCGTCTACCTCTGTTGATCTGCAACCCCGCAGATCGGACAGTTGACACACTCTGACCACCAAACCTCTCCATCGCGAAACTTCAACGCGAAATCAGCCGTTTTTGGAGGACACGTGTCGCGCGATAAATGATATCGCGTTTGTTTCACGATAAACCACCTACCAGCCATCGGTAGTGCAAAAACGGCCGGTGGTATTCCTGAAACCACCTTTCACATTTTCGCGCCAAAATCAAATTTGAACCCTGTTTACACCTATCTGCCAAGGTTTTTCCTCCTCTGCACATATTCCTCCCTCCTGACTGCTCCTTCTACCTCCTTTAAGCCTCTATTAGCAGTCTACCCATCCCTTGTAGGTTTTATATAATGGTTTTTTGTTTGGTTGCAGGTGTAATGGTGGTCGAAGTTAAAAGATCCTCCACAGCCAGACCAGTGGTGGAAAACCCCCCTAGGATGAAGATCCTTGGGGTTTCAAGTGTAAAAAGGATGTTTACGTGGTTTTTAGGTGTTCTATCAGTGCTCCATTAAAGCTAGTAAACGTATGAAAACCCTCAGCACGCCGAAGACACCTGTCCACGGCAAAAAAGGAAAAAGACAGTAAAGATTAAAAGATAAATGTTAAAGGCTTAAACCAAACAAAGTATGGATAAAAGCGTAGCGATTAAATAAAGGATTAAAGTCAGAAGCCCGAAGATCAAAAGTCTTAAATCTGAAGATAAAGGGATAAGGCACAGTTTGAAGACAAAATTACTTTAAAAAAAAACTAAAACAGTCAGTAAAGGATAAAAGCCCGAAATATGATAAAGAGGGCCTTAACTCTTCCTTTCACTCCACCTCCTCAATTTATCTATAAATATCATAAGAGGAGCTCATTTTAAATGTTGGTTGTTGAATACTTATCAAGTGTAAATAGTTACTGAGGCTGCTGAAGCTCTGTTTGTAATTGAAGAAAGATAGGCTGAGATGAGAAGTTTGAAGCTGTAAAGACCCACTGCACTTGAACATTGTAACTGGTTTGAACATCATAATACAAGCTGATTTATGGGATCCTGGTCTATGTCAACGGTGATGTGTTTCTTATTGTAATTGTTTTTTTACTTATCTTTTCATACTGTCCACTATTCTCTGATAAAGAACAAAAAATATAGATTAGGATTTACTGTAAAGTACCCTAAATCTCACTGATAAGCTTTATCTTAATGTTTTCTTCTAAATTGTGTTTTAAAGATAAATTCAATAGAGTAAACCAGTGAAGTATTGGTAACCCCATGTTCCTTGCGTATAACTTGAGATATTGTCTTTGAAAGTTTCCCAAAGAGTATGCCAAAAGCAGGCTAGATTCAAAGTTCTTACCCGGTCTTAGGCTACTTTTTATGTTTATCTTAATTGTTTTCCTTTGAGAATATGCTGAAAGCAGACTAGGTTAAAAGTCCTTATTTGATCTTAATCTATTCTTTATTTTTACTGTTTCTCCTTAAGAATATGTTGAAAGCTGGCTAAGTTAAAAGTCTTTACTTGATCTTAGGCTATTCTTTGTTTTCCCTTAAGAGCATGTTAAAAGCAGGATAGATTCAAGGTTCTTACTTGATCTTAGGCTGCCCTTTGTTTTTCTTATATGTTTTCTTCTTTCACCACACTTTTGATGTCTCGTACCATAACTCAATCTAAAAATATCCTTTGATATAGATAACTTTCCCCATAGACCATTCTTGGAACTTGTTGTCCAATTAAATCCTTTATGACTCCGTATCCCAATGGATTGATACTGTTTCTCATTTATCCCATCAGTTGAACCATTCTTTCAACTTGCTCATACCTTCACCCTTCAAAAGACTTGCTTCATTTTGATGACATCCCACCCAACCAAAACAAACAAAACCCTTCAACTTCATAACTAGCCTAATATCATATCATAAACCTTAAAGATCATATCTTTAGAAAACACTTATATAGAGAGATCACTCTCTGAATCCAAGAGGGCTAGTTCCTAGGATTCAAAAGTGGTTTTGATGTAGGCTCTACAGCGTTTATTCTTGCCAATTTTGCAAACTATGGAGGCCTAACATATTGGTGACCATACTAGGGATTATTGAGTAATATATAACTTCACAACTCAACTAACCCCTATTCCTAAATGAGTCAAGTGTCACCAAGACTGGTTATTTTTTATTGTTGATGGTGAACAACAACCAAACCTTGACAACAAGTAAAAATCCTTCACCTGGCGACTCTATTGGTATTCAGTAGCCCTGCTGACCCCTTTATTTTTTCCTAAGACTCTACTGGGAAATTCTAAATGAATTACATCTTTTACATCCTTAAAACCTTAGAAGACACAAAACATTTTAGATTTGGTATTTAAATAAACAATGGTGGTGGACTATAGAACATTTAACCTCCAAAAGAGCTAAAAATTTCCACCTGGCGACTCCACAACCTCAAAAAGACCAAATGACTCCACTGGTAGAAGACTCTAGACTGGTTGAAAATATTTAGTGACCCTTTCTAATTTACAAACATGGATCCAAGGATACAAATGAGATATGCTCCAATGAACAGAGATCATATCCTTGGAATCCCACACAAAATTCCTAAACTAAATTGGTTAAAAAACCTACCTATCTTTCAAGATGAAAGAGATGATGACCCCTTGTTACATCTCATTAAGTTTCATATACATGTATGGAGGTTAAAGACCGAATGGCATGAGGACTATCTTATGAAAATTTTCATGGCAACATTATAAGGTAAGGCAAGGGATTGGTATGAATGGTTAGAACCTAAGAGCTTGTTTTATTTGAAGGACATGCCCCAAGTATTCTATGAAAAATATAAAGAAAACCCATCATTTTTATCATGGACTGCAAACTGTTGTGATCAATCTCAAAACATCATACAATACATGTTAGATATTGATGAGGATTTCGTTAATATGCATCATGAAGATCTCTTAGCAGCCATCCTTGAATTTCATACCCAAGACATCTATCATGAAAACCCAGATGAATTATTTGAGGAAGAGATTAATCAAGAAATATGAGAAAATCCTCAAGATATCCCTGCGAGCACAAATAATGATTCATCATCCCTTCTAGCTGAGGCTCAAGAAGACATCCAGCCTCAAATTTAGTCTTCGCAAGAGATAGAGAATTGTTGTACTTCTGCTCAGAGAAACACAGAAACATATCCCCCTTTGACAGAAGAAGAAATTGATTGGATTATCAATAAACAGCCAGCCTCTCAATTTTTTTCCAAAACAAATACTCTTGCCCATTCACCCAATGAGCTTTGTTGTGAAAATGTAGAAAGTTCACTTGTAGATTAGAACAAAGAAATACCTGTTGATAATCCATTATGCTTGATTGGTGACATTACTTATATTAAGGATTTTCCTAATTTTTATCTGTCTGATGATGATGCTCTACAAACAGAAGTTGATCTTACAGGACCATCGTTACTAGATTCGTGGGAGGAAGATCAATTCCATCAATTCTAAGAAAGTAATGAGCCAAAGCAAGCTATTTATGATATTGATGAAGAAAGCTTTAAAAATGCAGAAGAGGGTGAAGAATCTCTTAATCCTTGCTCTGCTCCATTACAACTCATCAATAACAATTTTCATAGGATTGAGACCCAGCAGTCTTTTAGCTCAAAGGTTGTGGAGGAAAACAATGAAGAATTTCTTGAGCTTGTTGAAATTAAAGAACCTTTTCCTGAAAGGGGTAAGGTAATCAAAGAAACCCTTGCCCAAGAATATAATGACCTCTTCATCGAGCCTAGTCCACTAAATCAAAATACCCCGGGACTACAAGAGGATAGCACTGCCAAATATGATGAGTCCTCCAGTTTAGATCATAATGAAGATGAGGAAGATTGTCTTTCTCAAAGGAACCTTGATCTTGATCCAGTGGACTAAAAATTAATCCTGGTTGAAAACTATCTTTCAAATACTCACAACCAGGTATTATTTCAAGACCCCTTTGCTGATTTCTTGAAGAAATTTGAAGGAGTAAAGGTTGTTAGGAGCAGTGGATTGCCAAAAGTAAGAAATTCTTTTAGTATTGATGCTAAAGAACAAGTGAGATGGGAGTGGCCCTTTTGTTTATCCAGCATGCTCAAAGAGATGAGAAAAGACCAATCATGGAACCATCTGATTGACTGGATGTATTGGAAAAGAGAGTTTGTCAGCTAAACATGTAAATATTTCAGAGTTAGATTAGGGTAGGTAGGAATGTCAATAAATTTTAGCCTGTGAGCATTTAGATAGTCTTTTGTTTTTAGCTTTGAATTTAAAATATGAAAAATAGAAAAAAAATAGAAAAATAGAAAAAAAGGGCAGATATAAAGGAAGAAAGGTATAGCCCCATACCAAAAAAATAAAGAAAATATGAAAGTGTACAAGCTTAAATGCCACTACCAAAATAAAGCACTGCTATTTAGTCATACATCCTAATCATGACTAGATAGATTTCAATTTACTGTTGATAGGTTAGTGAAGAAGATTTTCTAAACAGTTCAATCTTGGCTTATCAGTAGATTAGATTAGGATAGAAAGAAATGGCTCTAATAAGACCAAAATCTGAGCCAAAGGAAAAGAAAATAATGGTTCTAATACCCTGAAAACTTGAACCAAAGAATCAAAGAAAGAACGGCTCTAAACATATCAAAATCTGAGTCATAAGAAGAATGAAGGATGCTTGTAATTTTCAGATCTTAAGCCTTCACAATTTTGCTTTGAATTTCTGCAAATAAATTCTATGTGCATCTTGTACATATAGCCATAGACACAACATAAAATCAGATAGCTTAATCCTGGTTTGGCTGTATTTTAATTTTCTGTTTTAGAAAATAGAGAATAAAACCTGTCAGACAGTTTAATCCTGGTAGATAGTAGCTTAGGTAGAGAATTTATGAGTTCAACTGTTTAATTTGAACTCATGGAAGAAATAAGGGTAGAAATAGATTAGTTTTCTTGCTTTCAATAAAATAATAAAATTTTGATGTTAAAGGTTTGCAAGTCCAAGTGCACCTTATTGAAGAAAAAATGTTAGGAAGTAGGTTGTGTAGGTAGAATGTTTGGGATAAAATCATTTTGTTGATACAAATATTGATGATGTTTTTAAGCAGCATGATCAAAGAAGGAAGAGGTTGTCAAAGTGCATCACAACATCAAGGCACTAGTCTACTTCCCAGAGATTTATCTCTGAAGTTCTTGACACCTCCAAGGAGCTTCCATCCCCAAGTGGAACCACTGTTAGCCATCAATAAATTTTGTTACAGCAAATGATGGCTAAAACAATTCTTTAGTCTTCAAGAAAAAAATTTGGAAAAAATTTGTGACTTCTTGAAGCCTCTTTATGCTCCCTGTCCAAAAATATCCATTCCATTGATATCCTCACTTCAAAAAACCTTCAAAACCCTATTGTTCCCAAAGAAAAAATTGTTTCCTAAAGGTCCCATTTCCATCATTTCATTCCCCCTATATCACTCATTTTTCCACTTTTTTCTTATCCTTCATTCCTTCTAAAAATCCCCCCTTTTTTCCTCATTTCCCCTCATTTTCCCATAAAAATCCCTTTTTATGGTTTAAAAACCCTTCCTTTTAACTTTATGAGAACTTTAAAAAACCATGAAACCCATAAAAAACACATAAAAACCTTGAAAAACCTTTCCGCTCCTTTTTAAGCCTTAAGCCCATTTGCCACAATAAAACTGCACTATGAGACCAGGCGTTAGCCCCCATCACGCATCGTGCATCGGTGTTTCCATTTTTTCCCCCTTACCTTTTTTTCCCCCACCGATGTGATCTCCCAATGCGATCGCAACCGTCGATCGGGTTTGATCGGACGGCCAAGCGCTCAGCGTTCCATCGCAAATTCCCTTTTCCATTTCTCTTTTACCATCGACATCCTCCTCCGCCGATGTAATGTCAATCCGCTAATGCAATGTCAACCCACCGATGCGATGACAACCGTCGATCTCCCCTAGATCGGATGGTCATCGGAAAATCGCACTTCGCAGTTTCCTTCTCCCCTCATCGTTTCCCTGCGCATCCCCGATTTAATCGCAACCGTCTATCTCCCTCATTCGACGGCTCACATTCACCAAGCCATTAGCCCTCATCACATCGGCAAACCACATACTTTTCTCCATTACGTTTCTCCTTTCCCCCGCCGATGTTTTAACCTCTGATGAGATCTCAACCGTAGATCTCATTGATCTAACGGCTACCATTCTCCCTCATTCCATCCCATCTCCCAACCATCCCTCCTCATACATCTGCACCAACACATCTCCACCGTTGATCTACCAAGATCAACGGTTCGCGCTCACTCTCACCTTTTGACTTCGCATATAACACCCCCGCTATCAAACAAAATAGCTGACGTCACCCCTCTGGCCCACCTTCCTCCCCACGTCATTTTTCTCCACTCTCTGCTTGCCACCTGGCTTCTACTAGCACTTTTCCACCGAGCAACTTCATTTGATCACGCTCATCTACCGCCATTGATATGCACCCCCGCAGATCAGATGGCTGACGCACTTCAACCACCAAACCTCTCCATCGCACAACTTCAACACGAAATCAATGATTTTTGGAGGACACGTGTTGCGCGATAAACCACTTACCACCCATCGGCAGCGCGATAACTACTGGTGGTATTCCAGAAACCACCTTTCACATTTTCACACCAAAATCAAATTTAAACACTGTTTACACCTATCCGCCAGGGTTTTTCCTCCTCTGTGCATATTCCTCCCTCCTCACAGCTCCTTCTACCTCCTTTAAGCCTCTGTTAGCAGTCTACCCATCCCTCGCAGGTTTTATATAATGGTTTTTTGTTTGGTTGCAGGTGTAATGGTGGTCGAAGTTAAAAGATCCTCCACAGCCAGACCAGTGGCGGAAAACCCCCCCAGGATGACGATCCTTGGGGTTTCAAGTGTAAAAAGGAGGTTTACGTGGTTTTTTAGCATTCTATTAGTGCTCCATTAAAGCTAGTAAACATATGAAAACCCTCAGCACGTCAAAGACCCCTGTCCATAGCAAAAAAGGCAAAAGACAGTAAAGATTAAGAGATAAAGGATAAAGGCTTAAACCAAACAAAGTATGGATAAAAGCACAGCGATTAAATAAAGGATCAAAGTCAGAAGCCCGAAGATCAAAAGGCTTAAATCCGAAGATAAAGGGATAAGGCACAGTTTGAAGACAGAATTAGTTTTAAAAAAAACTAAAACAGTTAGTAACGGACAAAAGCCCGAAATATGATGAAGAGGGCCTTAAAGCTATATCAAACGTCCAAATCAGTGTTTAAAGGGCATAATGAAATAGATCAGCAGAAGACCGCCTCCAAATGCCACATCAGTGAGGCAATTTACTCCCCAGAAAGCCATAAATGCCATGTGCTAGACTTATTTCCTCAAAATAATACACAGTTAATGCACAGTCAGAGATATTTTCCAAAGACAACTCAGAAGTAATTTCCAGCCTACCAAAAGCCTCAAAAGTCAACAAAAGTGACTAAAGTAGATAAAATTTAATGTAAAAATTAATTAAAATAGAGTTAAACATATGAAATCTTCTCCCTTAGGCCTTCTAAAGGTCGAGAAGCATTTACTCTGTATTAATTAAATAATTAACTCTTCCTTTCTCTCCACCTCCTCAATTTATCTATAAATATCATAAGAGGAGCTCATTGTAAATGTTGGTTGTTGAATACTTATCAAGTGTAGATAGTTACTGAGGCTGTTGAAGCTCTGTTTGTAATTGAAGAAAGATAGGCTGAGATGAGAAGTTTGAAGCTGTAAAGACCCACTGGACTTGAACATTGTAACTAGTTTGAACACCATAATACAAGCTGATTTATGGGATCCTGGTCTATGTCAACAGTGATGTGTTTCTTACTGTAATTGTTATTTTACTTATGTTTTCATACTGTCAACTATTATCTGATAAAGAACAGCAAATATAGATTAGGATTTACTGTAAATTACCCTAAATCTCATTGATAAGCTTTATCTTAATGTTTTCTTCTAAATTGTGTTTTAAAGATAAATTCAATAGAGTATAACCAGTGAAGTATTGGTAAGCCCATGTTCCCTAAGTATAACTTGAGATATCGTCTTTGAAATTTTCCCTAAGAGTATGCCAAAATCAGGCTAGATTCAAAGTTCTTACCTGATCTTAGGCTACTTTTTATGTTTATCTTAATTGTTTTCCTTTGAGAATATGCTAAAAGCAGACTAGGTTAAAAGTCCTTATTTGATCTTAAGCTATTCTTTGTTTTTACTATTTTTCCTTGAGAATATGCTGAAAGCAAGCTAATTTAAAATTCTTTACTTGATCTTAGGCTATTTTTTGTTTTCCCTTAAGAGCATGCTGAAAGCAGGATAGATTCAAAGTTCTTACTTGATCTTAGGTTGCCCTTTGTTTTTCTTATATGTTTGCTTCTTTCACCACACTTTTTATGTCTCATACCATAACTCAATCTAAAAATATCCTTTGATATAGATAACTTGCCCCATAGACCATTCTTGGAACTTGTTGTCCAATTAAATCCTTTATGACTCCATAGCCCAATGGATTGATATTGTTTCTCATTTATCCTATCAGCTAAACCATTCTTTCAACCTACTCATACCTTCACCTTTCAAAAGACTTCCTTCATTTTGATGATATCCCACCCAACCAAAACAAACAAAACCCTTGAACTTCATAACTAGCTTAATATCATATCATAAACCTTAAATATCATATCTTTATAAAACACTTATATAGAGAGATCCCTCTCTGAATCCAAGAGGGCTAGATCCTAGGATTCCAAAGTGGTTTTGATGTAGGCTCTGTAGCATTTGTTCTTTCCAATCTTGCAAACTACAGAGGCCTAACACAACCAAGCCTCGTAACCGAGTGCTAAGTCCTTGACCGCTTTCACTTAAAACCCCCTTCCCTTATCTTTTCTCCGCTATTTTCATTTTTCCCCCGATACAATATTAACCGTCGATCTTACTGATCCAACGGTTCCCGCTTATCCTCATTTCCGAAACCCGTCTATTTTAACCTTCCACTTCTCGACAAAATAGACGACGTCACTGACTGGTCCCCACCATTCATATGACTACGCATCTTTTCTGTGATTGCGCCCATTCCTCGCCGTCGATCTGGCTCCCCCAGATCGGACGGTCTGCGTGCTATTTTGTGCTCAAATCACTATATGAATTGATCACGTATTTCCGACGTGAAACAAGTGGTTTTGGTGGGACACGCATCAGCCACCAAGCCATATCGCGTCCATTCAAGCCAATACCACCTACCGCTTACCCCATGCGCGAATACCACCATTGGTATTCCCGAAACCACTTTCACATATTTCCGCACCATAATTCAAATTTAAACCCTGGTTCTTCACCTCTCCACCATGGAAACCTTCTCTGCATGTTCTCCTCCCTCTACACTGCTCCTCCACCATCCCAACGCCTCTGAAAGCAGTTAAATCCAAAGAAAGTAGGTTTATATAATTGTTTAATGTTTTATTGCAGGTTTAATGGCAGCCACCCCACGAACAGGCCCTCCCACAACAAATTCAAGGTTTCAGAGCCTCAAATGATGATCCTTAGGCCCAGTTTCATGCAGAAAAGGGACCCAGGGTTAGATTCAATGGTTTGGCCAATGCGTCATGAACATTGGTTAATCCGATAAGACCCTCCAGCGCAGAAAGAGACACCTGCCAGCAAACATCAAAGATCAATGAAGAACAGTGGAAATTAAAGAAATTAAGGATTAAAGGTTAAGTCAAAGCCTGAAGATCAAGGACTTAACCACTGATTTGCAAGGATAAAACACAGTTGAAGACAAATCAATTAAAGTTAAAATAGTCAGTAAAGGACAAAAATCCCGAAAGATGATTAAAAGAGGCCTAAAGCTATATCAAAGGCCTAATCAGAGTTTAAAGAGCATAATCAGACAGATCAACAGAAAGATGGCTTCAAATGACAAATCACGGAAGCCTTTACTTCTCCAAAAGATAAAAATGCCACCTACAAACTTGTTTACCTCAAAATCAGACAAATTGAAAGCACAATCAGATATATTTTCAAAGACAGCTCAGAAAGTAATTGCCAACTACCAAAAGCCTCAAAAGTCAACAAAAGTGACTAAGCAGATGAAAGTTAACGTAAAAATAAATTAACAGATTTAAAGCATTTCATATCTTCTCCATTGGGCCTCCCAAAGGCCAAGAAGCATTTACTTTGTATTAATTGAGCAAATGAACCCTTTCTTTCACTCCACCTCCTCATTCTTCTGTAAAGACTCCATGAGGAGCTCATTGTAAAGGGTTGGAAAGTTATTGCTTGTTTGAACTGTTATTAAGTGGAAGTATCTGAGTAGTTGTAATATAGTAGGCTGGGAAGAGAAGTACTGGACTGTAAAAAGCCGTTGGACTTAAAGTATGTGACTGGTCTTTCACATCAAATAAACAAGCAAATTCATAGGATCCTGGTCTATATTATTGGTGATGTTTTTCTTACTGTAATTGTTATTCTCCTTATGTTTCCATACTATCCATTTTCTCTAATAAAGAACAATAAATTTATATTAGGATTTACTGTAAAGGGTACCCTAATTCTCACTGATAAGCTTTATCTCTACATTTTCTTCTAATTGTTTCTTTGGGAATGATTTCAATAGAGTATAACCAGTCAAGGAATGTTGGTGAGCCCATGTCTTGCTGAGTAGAACTTGAGATGTCGTTCTCTAATGATATTTTCACTACATGCTAAGTAGAGTCCTAATCAAGGAAGTTTATGGTTAGCCCTATCCCTTGTTTAGTCTTAAACATTTGTTTTGAAGATTTCCCTTAAGAGTATGCCGAAAGAAAGATAGGTTCAAATTCCTTACTTGATCTTAGGCTACTTTTTATGTTTATCTTAAACGTTTTCTACTTTCTTAAGGTAGTCAAGAGGATTACTGGATTGTTGTCTTAGAAGTTGGCTTTAGTAGGAGTTTTCCTAGAGAAGTCTGTGGTTTTTCTTGTCCTTTGGCTTGCTCCCAAATCAGTCACTTTGAAAGGCTTTTCTTGTGTAGTGAAATTAATAGATTCTTAATTGGTTATTATATTTGCTTCTTTCACCACACTTCTTAATGTTTCATACCACAAACTCAACTTAAAGAGATATTTTGATATAGATGACTTGCCCTATGGAAACCCTTGAATAGTTGTTGTGCAAGTAAACCCTTTTATGACTCCATAGCCCAATGGATTGGCCCTGTTTCTTGACCTATCCTCCCATGTTGAAACATCCTTCTACTTATTTCCCCCTTCAGTCCACATGACCTTCTCAATTAATGATCCCCAACCAAAAAAAAACAAATCCCTTGTGCTTAATAACTAGCCTAATACCATATCATGAGCCTATAAGCATATCATTCTAAAACACATATAGAGAGATCCCTCTCTGAATCCAGGAGGGCTAGATCCTAGGATTCCAAAGTGGTTCTGATGATGCCTTGTCATTTGGTATGCCAATCTGTCAAATCACAGGACCCCAACAGAAATATCGTGGATATGCAATTTTAATGGGATTACTGTTTGGTTTGATCACGCATGGACGCTGCTGGAAATTTAGGCTTGTAATAAAGATACAGTGGAGGTGACTATTAGTTCCAGCTCTGCTTATCTCCAACCACCTGTAGCATACCATATGAAACTCCACAACCAACTGAAGTTCATCATGACTATCACAGGGTGTATGCTATAGTCTAATATACTTACCATAATGAAAAATTTAATGCATGGGAAGGTGAACCAACGTATCTGTTTTAAACCACTGAAAAGAAAGGAATGCCATTAGTTTTGAGTTTAACTGTTGGTGAATGAGATATTCTAGTGAGAAGCTTGATAAAGGAGTCCTAGAGTTCAGACAGATCTCATAGTAGACACAAAAACACCTGTTAGGTGAGCTCCTCTAGTCTTGCCACCTATCAAATTTCAACAGACAACCTTCTTTATTACTAAATATGACTAATAAAGGAGTAAAGCTAAAATGAATTAAACCCCAAGGAGCTAACCTAGTTGATTCTAAACCGAATGTGAGAAGGCTATTGTTCAAGTTCATCAAAATTTACCTCACCTATGAGAGGAGGTATACTGTAGTTTTTCTTTATCATATGAGATTTTTGTTTCATATTGCAGGTATGAAGACCCTTAACTTACCATTCTTTCTGATATAAGAGCTTGACAAATATGTCAGCTAGGATTCAAACACACACAGTTGCATCAAAATACAACTTATATCATCAATCTCTTATCAAAGTGTTGGTTGAGGAAGAACTCAGGAAAAAAAACCAATCATGGGACCATTTTTTGTTTTACAGGGCAGGCCAACCTGCACTTACACTAGATGTTCCAGCTCAACTTCTACAGCTTCACAACAACATCCTTAGCCTGCTAAGAGAACTAAGAGAAAGGCTAAGAAGGAGAACATCCATAAAAAGGCTAAAGGCAGAAAATAAAAGACTCCTTCAATCAAGGTTGAGAAGAAGTTGGAGAAAGGATAAGGCTCATCAACCAATAAGCCTAAATACATGAAGATGGTGCCTTCCATGTCTCCTTTTCCTAATGTTTATACCAGAGTATGGAGAGGAAATTCAACTGCAGAAAAAACCAAAGCACAAGTTCTACCAGAAGTTTTAGAAGCAAACATTCAACAAAAAATTCAGAAGGAATATCATCCCACTAAGTCTGATGAAGAGATCCTAAAATATGCAGGGTATTATATTTGTAGCAAGAGAAATAAAAAGGATTCCAAACATGTTGTTGGTAGTAGAAAAAGACACACCAGAGACAACAACAAGTTTAGGCTCAAATCTAAGGCCCTACATAATCCAAGTTTGTTGATAGAGGTCAGAGATGTAGAAGGACAACCTGAAGGGTTATAGATTGTAACTCCATAAATTTCAGAGAATAATGAGTCCAAGAAGAAAGACAAAAGAAAATCCCCTTCAGACCAGCAAACAGAATCCTCAAAAAGAAGAAAAATTCAAAAGGGTTCAAAGGGTAAAAATACCATTGTCAAAGAAACATCCACCAGGACCACAAGATCAAAATCAGTTGTTGACAACAAATCATACTTCGAAAAGATTACAGAAGCAACAACCCATATGGAAGAAAGGTAAAATCGTTTCCTAATAAAACACATTTTTCCTTACTAAGTACATTTTTGAACAACAACTCAAGTTTCAAAGTGTATAAGTTTGCACAAGTTTTTCAAGTGTTTTTTGTGATTTTTTTAAAAAGAAACAAAGTGCTACCTGAAATTTTGGTAGCATTACAGTTTTTGCGCAATTATAGGTTTTTACCGGAATTTCCGGTAGCACCTATTTTAAATGATTTTTGACAACTGTCAGCAAAGTTTCTGAGCACGTTCAGGAAAGATAAGTACTCATAACGATATGGATATAACGAGTGATGGTTGATAAGTGGTTATGAGGCTATTGAAGGTCATATTTAATGAAGACACATGGTTATTAAAGAACCAAAGTTATGAGAAGACAAATCAATAGAAAAAGGGGCAGCATGTCAGCACACTCAACAATACAGTCCAAACAGTCTTCTCTTCTCTCATCTACATTTGTCTTGTTAGTTAGATTTCGCTAGGATGTATCTTTAATGTCCTATAACACCTATGTAATGTGAGGAAGATTGGTTCATTATTTTTAGGAGAGATGGAGTTAGTGCCTCTCTCTATATATATATCATTTGTAAATACCATTTCAAGGTTGGATGTTGGTCAACCTGAAGACTTATCATAATAAAGAAAACTCCTTTTTTCACTTCATACTGAAGGATTTTGTGATTCAAGGACTATCTAATGTATGGTGTGTATTTCTCATTCTTTTATTCTTCTGATTTATGAGTTACAACAGCTAGTAAGGTGTGAGTAAGATATTTTTTAGAGGATCTAATAGTAAATTATATGTTTTTTAGTTTCCTACAAATCATATATATGTTGTGTAGAACATGTTAGTGAAGGTTTCATGAAATATTTATGAAATACTTTATGCATGTACTCTACCTAAATGTTGTTTCCTTTACATAAAATAGAGTTTGTGTAAAGAGCCACTCTCGTAGTTGTGTGAATAATTTAGGATAAGCATATTTCTTAGATTTAGTACCGGCTATCTGTCTCATTTCATTTGTTACAATCTGATCCCTATACTAACAATTTACCCATACAATTTATACTTTCCACAACTTGTCAAATGCATGAAAGTCTAAAACAGAAAAGATCATTTCAAACTCTTTAAGAAGCCATCCCAACACTCAAAACCTTTAAATTTTAAATGAACTATGATGTGTAAGGATTATTCCTTTTTCAGTCAAGGAGTGACTTCATGCGCTAACATGTGGGACCTTACCCCTCCATAAAAGAAGAATTTCTTTCACTAGCCATGTAAAGAACACATGTTTAATAAGGTTCACACACGTCGAGATTTAATTGTACTAAAAATAGGTTTAGAGAGTTAGATAAAGGTGGATTAAAGTGTGGAAAAAAAACTTCGTTGATTACCTCAAAAAGGATATAATACTCTTCCCTAGGACCAAAGTTATCCCCCCCAACCTGAGTATGGTCTAAGTTTTCCAAAGTTAAAATTAGCCTGCGTTTACAAAGTTGTGGACCCTCCTCTCCAAGAGAAGGTCTTAACAATCTATGAGAATGATGGTTGCTTCATTCAACCATAGTGAATATATAGGCATTATCCAATGAAGGAAATTAAGACACCCCTATGGCCAAAATATGACTCGGACCAAACAACACTATGTAAAAGAAACCCTAAAGGTAAGCGCAGACATAAAAATTAGATAGAGAAGGGATATTTCTTTTGTTAAAGCCATCTTGATGAGAGCAGAGGCGGATGGTGAAGATATTGTTGGGATAGTTATACAATAAGTACCTGCTTAATGTGTTGAAGTTTGCAACAAGAAACAGTGAAGGAGGCATCCTGAAACATCATCCTTGATCCTAGCTGGAAAATAATCACCTAAATTAGGTGGGGCCCACACAGGCTATTTTTAGGTGTATGTCTATTTTTAGACATGGTGACATATTCTATATGTAGCAGGAGGCTATTTTTGGATGGTTGGTCAAATGTGAAAAATAGATGAAATTATATTTTTAGAATATTGGGCGAAGTCTATTTATAGAGCGTTGATCTAAAAATAGATGTATGTCGATTATTATTATCTCTTAATAATAATCAGACTCTAAACATCAACTTATTATCTTGGAGCACTTCAGTTCAGTGCACAGATGTGGCACATCAGCTGATAGAAGGAATTATGCTATTCCTAAGGGTTTACTGGAGCTATTTCATGGAGGACTTCAGTTAGAACTCATGTGATAGAGTTTGGTGGAGTTATAGAAGTATATGGTGGAGTTTTGTTCAGTTTAACTCAGTTAGACATAGTTGAGCTAGTTGTATCTAGTCTAATTGATTGATACACTAGTGAGAGTGGTGTGAATTAATTAATAATTAATTCACTAAATATTAACTCATTAATCAACTGAAGAATACATCAGTTAACTACAGTGCATGGACAGTTTCAGTGAAGACCAGTGGAGAGGTACGTGAAATAGCAAGTGTGACTATCAGTTGTGACTATAGTGTTGCATTTTTTTCACCACAAATTTAGTGGATATGCCTTTAAGGATTGCGTGAGCAAGGCTGGAGTAATTTGAGTTCATCCAGAGCCATTCTTCAGTAGGGATTGCACAGTAGAGGCAGGCTAGAGGCTGGCAAAGATCGGTGCATGGATTTGCAAGATCGGGCCTGATTAGTGTGTAGCGATTGGATTGTACTGAGAACTTGATATGATCAGCTTTGTATGAGGATTGTTACATGATCTCTATGACATATATTATATACAAATATTTGGGGTTTTTAGCTTCAGGCTTTCCCGTTAAAACATTGTGTTAATGTGTGTGGATTTTTACGGTTTCATGTGTGCATTGCAATTGATTTAATTTCCGCATGTGATGATCAATGGTGGAATAGATTCTGTATTGTGCATGAAGTTAAAATAGTGTGTGATCAGGAGAATCTTGGAAATATGCATGTGTAGTGCATATAATTTCTACATGGTATCGGAGCATTGAACATTGGAGAAGATTGCAATTATTGAAACAGTTGAGTTTTGTGCTGATGGAATTCGAATTTGCTGCAATGTTTTCTTGGTGTCGAAGTTGAGCATTCATTGAAATGTCTTTCAACAGATTTCGATTGGAGTATGCCCTTGAGGGAAGCTCAAATTATATTGCATGGAAGGACAAGATGGAGGTGGTGCTGGAGGATAATGGGTTGAAGGAGTTCATAGATGTTGATATTCCTAAACCGGGTTCTAGCAATGCAGCCGCACTTGACGCATGGCAAAAGAAGGTAGCAAGGTGTCGAAGGATTTTGTTGGAAGGTGTGAAGGATCACATTTTTTCCAGCCTTCATGGTAAATCCACTCCATTCTTGATGTGGAAGGCTTTGACAGAATTTTTCCAAAGCAGAAGTGACCAGAGGAAGTTGGCGCTTAAAGACAAGCTTAGGAAAATAAAAATGGAGAAGAATGACACTATTCCGGTATACTTGACAAAGTTTATCCACTACAGGGATGAGCTTGGGAGTGTAGGAGTTAGTGTGGATGAAGAATACTTGGTGAGCTTGGCACTCCTTGGGCTTCCGAAGAGTTGGCATAGCTACGAGGACTCTGTCAATGGTCGAGAGAAACTGCCAGGATGGGACCAACTTTGGTCAGATCTTGTGCAGGAGGAGATAAGGCAGAGTACCATGGATGGCTCTTCATCAAAGAATGATGATGAAGAAGATTGCGCTTTGGCTGCCAAGGCAAGGAAAGGGAAGGGGAAGAAAAATCCTTCTCAATCCGGTGCAGATGGCAAAGAGCGTGACATGTCCAAAGTGAAGTGTTTTCACTGTCACGAACATCAGCATTTCGCCACACATTGTCCATAGAAGAAGAAGAATAAGCAGGTTGTTGGAGCTGCAGCTGGTGAGGCTCTTGCCTCACAATTTGAGCTTGACTTCTCATTGATCGCATGCATGGTGTCTAGTGCATTGGGATCGAGGTGGTACTTTGATATTGGTGCTTCCTTTCACATGACGGGAGATGTGAACCTTTTCAGTGACTTGGTGGAGAAAGATCTCTAGTTGCATGTTGAGTTGGGAGACAATGGATGATACAATGTGACCGGCATTGGTACCATTACCTTTCAGAGGGAGTCAGGTAAACTCATTCTTTTACAAGATGTAGTGCATGTTCTAGGTTTAAAGAAGAATTTAATCTCAGTTGCAATGTTAGAGGATAAAGGCTATGATGTTGTCTTTAGTGAAGGAAAATTTTCCTTCGGCACAAAGCAACAGGACAAGTCAAGAGGGTTGGGATTCGAGCAAATAATCTCTACAGACTTGAAGTAGATGGGATTTCTAAGGAGCTTTCTACTATTTGGAAGTGCGAGAAAGACATGCAATTGAAGCTTGAGAGGGAGCAGGATTTGCATGTAGGTAAGAGTGAACCTCGGGATGTGGAGAAGCCACAAGATGAGGATCATGGAGTGGTAGCAACCACTCATGCAGAGAAATTTCATGTGAGATGGGCAGAGGGAGTGCATGCAGCTATACCACCAGGTGAGAGGTGGGGCGACATGCAGGAGTAATCCCGAGAGGAGATTTCTGGGCAGGATTCATTGCGATGGTGTGGATATCATGAATTGAATTTGGATACGAGGTGCCCACAGAGCAGCAGTAGCATGTGTTAGGGTCCCGTGATTTGGCCGATTGGCTAGCCAAATGACGATGTAACATCAAACCAAGCTTTGGAGCCCAAGGACCTAGCCTTCCTGGACTCAGAGAGGGCTCTCTCTATAAGTGCAAAAGATGTCGGTGTGTTTACTTGCGATGTCCTGATATTAGGCTAGTTATGAAGTGTGTTTTTGGTTTTTTAGTTTTTAAGTTTGTGAGGGATGAAACTGATCAAATACATAAACTGGATGACAAGATGTAGATAAATTGGGCTATGGGGTCAAACAGATCAAGGAAGCTATGAAGAGATGATGTAAAGCTGCTGTAGGGCCGATTTGATTCACAGTAGAAGGGATCTCTGGGCAAAATGGATTAAATGAACAATAAGTTGGTGAAAGACAAGGGATTTCAAGTGCAAACTAGTTAATATCAGACATAAACATGTAATAGCAAGCCATTAATCATGCTAGGAATAACTATAAGCTAATCAATACATAGAAATCAAACATTCCAGCCATACATAGAGGTATAATACCCTCTAACTTCGGGAAATGGCTATCAGACTTTGGGGAAAACACATGAGACAAACTAACAACTCATAAACTATGCCGGAACGCCTAAACATAGTCTCTAAGTCATTGGGCACTTGGACAAATAAGTTTTCATAGTTTTAGGCAAAGGGCTAGATCGGGACTAGGCCTCCTTGGTTCAACAAAATGATCAACAAATCAGTCAAAGAGAAAGTTTTATAGACAGAACTATGGGCAGCTGATAGGTAGGTAGGGCAAACCATACATCCTACTCAACATACATGGAACTGATGAATAAAACTTAGCAACAATACCTTAGGTTACCAAAGAGCAGCTAAGAATTCTTTAGCATAACTAAGGGAGAAGAAAACATCAAGCTATGAAGATTCAGGGATTTTGAGGTGCCTCCATGGGAATATCTCAAAATCAATCTTTACTGATCTATAGCAGCAAGAAATATGAATTATGAGTGAAAACTAGAAGACAAAACACATTAAGAAGCACTATACCATTCTACCATGTCAAGGAATCCATCAACAAGCCTTCAACATTCCTCAAAGCATCCAAGAGGCAGTCCAAAAATCATAACTCAAGTGTATTCTTCAAAACTCATATGACCAATGCATTAATTCTTCTCTCAAGTTCAGCCTCTGATTTACAATGAGAACCATGGGATAAATAGGCTTGAGGGAGGAAAACCTCATGGAGCAACTAGCTATCCCATTGGCCAAGTCAAAATATCTAAACTTGTCCTTGACGCTTTGCAAAGCCCAATGCACAAAATATCCCATAAAATATCTAAAAAACTGCTAAAAACGGAAATTATATTGACTTTACATGATTTTCCCATGATAAAAATAGCTTAACGCACATTTGGGAAAAGCAGATTTTTGGAGTTCAAAAATTACAAAAATACTTCATATTTATGCCTGAAAAAGGTCCCCCGATTTGCTGGATGCAAATGGAAGTCTTCCCGATGTCGAAATGAGGCTCATGATGGCTCGTTGGAAAGCTCTATGTGTCTTCTTTCCGGTGCAAGTGGAATCACCTCAATCTGATCTCTAAAAGTCCCTCAAAACTGTACCTGTGCGCAAAAACCCAGAAAATAGCAGGCTGCTGATATGGCGGGCAGAATGTGCAAAATGAGGCTGTTTTTCGCCAATTTGGAGGGGCGAATGATCTTCAAATGCCTTGAAAATCGCTGGAGAGCTGCTCATGAAATTATGGAATCCATTGGTATCACCCTCCTCCCTTGACGACTCATCAAACTGAAATGGCGCATTTATGAGTTTTTGGCCAAAAACCCAAAAAATGCCAAAAAACAAAAAGTTTTCGAAACAGGCCCAAAATTGGCATGCATGACCTTCAAAGGTCCATAGAGACATGCTCTGAAGCTGAAGCCAAAATATCGAGGGCTGATGTGCTTTTTGCTTCTTTCCGTGCTGGGCGCCTCTCCTTCAATTTCTTCAATTTTTCTTGTGCCACCTTCAATTTGCGCCTGGCAAATTGATTTAGCTTCTGAAAGTGAAGAGTTCTCTTTCTCTGTAGCTCAAGATCCCTGTTTTCCTTCTCAAGCTTTGTTTCCAAATGCTGGTTGGCTCTCTCAAGCCATACTTCCTTGTTTTCCTCAATTTCCCGCTCAAGGAGGGTAGTGAGAGGAAAAGCTTCGAATTGAGCTTGTTCTTCAGCTTTCTGTTTCTCCAAGGCTCTCCTAAGCCCGATGGTTCTAGGCCTCTTTTGCCTAGGCTGATCCTCCTCCTCTTCATCATCAAATTCGCCAATAAGCTCTTCAATCCTTACTTGCGCCTTTTCTGCCTCCTTTTTGTACTTGATGGCCCTTGCCTCATGAATGGCTGCATGAAACTTCATTTGTTTGTTCTCAACCTCCAAGAAATGATTGAAATTTCTTGCCCTTTGAAGATCTTCTTGTAACACCTCAATTTTCCCTTCTTTGTGAATGAGGAGGTTTTCAAGGATGCGGGCCTCATTATCACTGTCATCGCTTGGGATAGGGATGACAGCTGATTTACCTCTATGCTTGGCACTTTCTCCAATTGCACTTTTGCCTTTGAAGGCCAATCTAGCGCTCTTTCTCCTTGGCAAGCTAGAAGTTGTCTTTTTGGGCAATTTCTTCTTTTTAGGAACAGTTTTGGTCACTGTCAAGGAGGCAGCTTCAGCTTGCTGTCCTCCCTCAACATCCTGTCCAGCTTGTGGCTCAAAAGATGCTTCAATTGTTTGCTCAACCTGCTGCTCTTCAATCTCTGTCTGCTGCTGTTCCTCTTCCTGTACTTGCTGTTGTTCATCAACCTCTAGCTGCTGTCCCTCTTCCTGAATTTGTTGCTGTTCATCAACCTCTAGCTGCTGTCCCTCTTCCTGAATTTGCTGCTGTTTGTCAACCTCTAGCTGTTGTCCACTGATTTCCAACTGCTGTTGTCCCTCAAAATCTGGTTGCTGATGTTCATCATCCTCCTTTTCTCCCTGTGGCTCACTGCCCTCTCCTTCTCCCTGTTTACTTGGCTGCCCAGTGGTCATCTTGAGTTTTTTAGGGGTAGGCCTACTAGATAAAGGCATTGGGCGATGGACAGGCTGAGTAGGAGACACATGAACAGGAGGGACAGTGGCGAAATCGGCATGGCTAATGAATGAATCCCATGAAACCCCTTTCTTCTCCAGTTGGTGTAAGAAGATGATTTTGATCAAGGAATGGTGAAAGAGAGAAGGGATTTGCTGAGGTGGAGCTTTCTTTTGGACAGTAGCTGCCATTTTCTCTATGCTTTTGGACAAAAAGTATGGAAGGTTTAATTGCCTGCTTCTGGTAAAATGCATCAACAAGCGAACATGATAGGCAAAAATTTGGCTAAACCTCCCTTCACAAGTGAAATATCTCATTATGGTTTTCATCAGCGGAGCATAACTGTCGAGAAGATAGGAGAAGGGGAAAATAGCAGTGATGGTTTCCCTATGTTCAGGCTTGATGAAAGGTTTATAATCCTCCAGATCAAGATGCGCTTGTTTAAACCACTTTTCACCATGATACGGGATCTTGGTAGCTTTGGATACATACCTTGGAGAGATTTTTAAGTCAAGACCTGCTAACTGGAAGTGTTTGTCCTTGAATCTCAAAGCGCACAAATGTGTAAGTGGCGAGAAACTCTTGACTTCTTCTATTCTCTGACAGAATTCAAGACAGCTTACTTCATGGAAATTGAAAAGCACTGATGGGTGAGCATTGATTTATTCTATGGAGATAGGCTCATATCTCTTATGTTGTCCGCCTTTGTGATCTCGTTTTGGAGGCATTCTGACTTTGAAACAAGCTTTGGAAGAGGCAAACTGCCTTCACTGTATGAAAAATGTCCTGCTGGATTGAAACTGGCCACTACACTGCTTGGACAGATATGGACCCTGTGGTTTTGAATAAAATGCAACAATGTTTCTTGGAATAAGCCACCTTTGCACTCATTAACAACAGTTCTTCAAATCTGGATACACTTCAGCTATGTAAACTTCTCAATAGAAAACCATCAATAAAGATGAGACAATATGCTGTATAAATTTCATGTATGTAGTATTAAGCAATCATTCCTCTTGGTGAGTTTGCTAGGGATCAACCAACACTGGTATTTGTGTTTTCAAAACAAAACTCCAATATAAAAAACCCTGCTCTTTAGGTCATTCACCTTGAAGAATACCTCTGTCAACAGATTTCTGTAGAGACCATACAGTGGAAAGAAAGGAGACCTTTTGGTTAGGTGAAAAATTAGCCCACAGTGTTAAGGAAAACACCTTTCACTTGTGACTTTTGAGAAGTCAATCACCACCTTTATACCTCTGCCTTTGATGTCAAAATCCAACATTAACAACCTCTGTCTTTCACTATGCTGTTTACCTTTGAAAATCTCTGTCCACAAGTCTTCAACATGATACAATATGGTTTCTAGGAAAGGCAGACTCAAGTTAGATTGTAAAATCAGTGAACAGTGCTTTGTGAAGGACACCTTTCTCGTGAAGTTAAAAGATCAACCAACACTTCTATACCGCCTAATGTTTTACAGTTTCAACCATCAACTCCTCGCCTTAGAAAGTGGCTCTGTTTACCTTCAGAAAAACCCTGTTAACAAATCTTCAACCTGTACCTCTGTCTTAATCTTAACTTCAAATACTAACAACTCTGTTCTTTAGAAAATGGCCCCTTTTACTTGTGAAGTTTTGAGAAATCCAACACCACTTTGGTGCTTCTGGCTTCAATGTAAACTTTGATCATCAACAAGTGCCCAATTACTAACAACCCTGCCTTCTAGAAAATGGCCCTATTTCACCCTCAGAATCCCTCTGTCAACAAATTTCTCAAATTTTGATGGATGCCCGCTTGAAAGGATGAAAGAAGCGCTGGACACTCTGGATAGCTGCGCGGCAACCTTTGGAGAAAACCCGTCGCGCAGGAAAAGCTTGTCGGGTCGGCCTGTCGTGTGGTCGGGCGGCCTTGTACAGGCACGTCGCGCCAACCTACAGGCACGTCGCGCCGACGAAGGGGCCCCGTGTATTTTTCTGCCCAGGCACGTCACGCTGCTTTTTCTAGGGCAAACCTGTGAATTTTCGACCAGATTCTCTTTGTCTCGATGCTAGGGAGGCGTGGGCTCTTCTTCAGATTTTTGAAAATGAAAAATTTACACCATAATTACCCTTTGATACTATATCACCATAACTCTCCAACGGTCACTTACCCTTTCAGAATTAACATTGATTTTTAACTCTGTTTGTTTTTTCAAACAGTGGGTTTGTTATTTGCATATATATACCTGCCCTTTGATTCTGACCCCGAGCTCTGAACTTCGACCAATAATCCAAGCATATCTATATTATCTCTGCTATTGTTTTTTAACAACATTGGTGCTATTTTCTGACGAAATGAAACCCACCTTACCACTGTGAAGATAATGCTAAAAACAACTGTTATGCTTCTAAAAAACAGGGCTTGCTTTGTTAACATATCTTGACTGGTGCATTGGTCTTTTTATAAAAGAGATATTGCAAAAACTCAACTTTGTCCTCTGTTTTGATAAGTTAGGCGAAATGTTAAGGAAGAAAAGTCATTCAAAAACTGGCAAAAGGCATTTGAAGCTGTTTTATCACTCAACAGGGGATTGCCTGTGTCACTCCAACTTGTTAATAATTTCTGGTATTAGGTGACTTATAAGCTTTTCTCCTTGACCATGAAAACCTTCTCAGTCGCATGCTTTTTTGAAACTCCTCTCGCTTTACTCAAAAAGAGATCTTTTAAACTTAATTACAAAAATAGACAATGGGGTAGTCCTTTAACTCCTTTAAAGCAACCATTCTTTGTAGTATCAATGCATGCCTATGTCTATTTCGTCTCCTTCCATTTTAGGCAGCCTCCGCACAAACTCTTTTGAATAGAGCACCAATACCTTTGCATCATCAGCACTATCATTCACCTGTACAATGACCTTTATTCAGTTTTTGGTATCCTTCCACTGCTTTCTTGTATCAATTAGTTTTAGCAAATTGCAATGGCTTTGGCCCTCTACTCATGCATGGCGGAGGCTCTTCATCAGATAAGGTGTCCGAGAATTTTTGACCAATGTTCACATGCCCTTCTCCGAATGTGTGTTTCCAAGTACAAACTCTCTCGAAAAACACCAATCTTAGCATCTTTACTTGCAAGCATCACTGTTTTTTAGAAGAAACCCTAGCCACAGTGACATTGTTCTAAGGGTGACTGAGAAATTTATCATTTGGATTGTTTATCTCATGACCTGTCACTTGACAAAAACTCTTTGTGATTATGAAGGTCAGTGCTTTTGAAAAGCCAAGGGCTTCCTTTCTGCCTGTGTAATGGCATTGGTTAATAGCATCTATTCCATTTGATCTTGGACAAAAACAGGCTTCTTATGATTTGGATGTTTACTGATGACAGGCCCTTCTAAAGTTCAACAATTCATATGGTTTGCAAGTTTGAAATGAGCTCCTTTATCAGGCCAAACTCCCCTTTCCTTTGAGCTTATCATATTTCCACTATATTCCTGTTATGATCATTAGCCATATTCATAAAACCTGGTGTCCTTGTTTCATTTGTTTCAGCTCAAGACAAACCTGGATCTTTTCCATCATCTGGAACTATCATTTCCTCCGCGCCTCTCGCTTATTGTGGCAGAAGGAGGCGCCCTAACCTTCTGCTTGTAAATGAAGGAGGTTCTGGGCTCGACATTTTACCACTTATTTATCGCAGGACTCCTTTTATATCGTAGATTTTTATGTCGAAAAGAGTCAGAAGTCTCGTATGATTAGCTTTTCTCGTTTTGCGTACATATCTAAAGGTTCACACATTTGCCATTGTTCCTCTAACCGTAACCTGTACCCATCTACGAGATGAAATATATTTCTTGTCTTTGCAGAACCATAGAACACCGTGAAAAACCTAATAGTCCGCTGAGATTGGATTTTATGTGTTGATGAGATCTGTGGGCATGAGTGGCGCGACTAAAGGTCGTTCATTAATTTCATGTGCAAAAGTAAAGGATCACCATGGCAGTACCCATAGCAGACAGGCTTTTTCGTTTCGATGATTTCCATAAGAAATGTCGTCTTAAAACGCCACTTCCTAACATAGGGGAGACCTTTGAAACAGATGTGGATTTGCCTTTTAAAGCTGATGGGCAGGTCAATAAGGCTGAAGCTAGATAGGATTGTGATATGGAGTTTTTTGATGTTGCCAGGGGTGTACTGAATAGGTAGAAAGGCGAAAAAAAAGTTTTGGGAGGGTTTTCTGGATGACATATTGACATAAGGAAATCAGTTTCTAGAAAACTCAGCTGAAGATATAGTCATCACTAACATGCAAAAAATACTGATGGCTAACAGTGGCTCCATTTGGGGAGGGCAGCTCCTCGTCAGGAGGTGTCCAGAATTCAGATTTTTGGATTTATGAAGACCAGTGCCTTATCCATTGGCACAAAATTTACCCTTCTCTTGATGTTATTTCTGAAAAGTGTCAGCATGTTTAACATCAATGATACTTCTACCTACCCCACTATCTTTCCTAGCATTTTTTCTTCTGTTTGGCGCATTTGAACTAGCAGCCTTTTGACAATGCATATTTTTCTTTTTGCAAAATGAAACTATCTATTTCTACTCTTATATCTGTCGGGAGTTCAGATTAAGCTGATGAACTCCTTCATTTCTCTACCTAAAACTAGATCGACTATCAAGATTAAGCAGTTTGACAAGATTTCATTCTCTAATCTACAACATGAAATTTAAAAATGATCAAATCAGGATTAAGCAGTCTGATTTGTCATGCATTTGCGGCATAAAAGACAAGCTGCACACAAATGTTATTCTGCAATAAAGAATTCAGATTTTTGGATTATGAAGACCAGTGCCTTATCCATTGGCTCAAAATTTACCCTTCTCTTGATGTTATTTCTGAAAAGTGTCAGCATGTTTAACATCAATGATACTTCTACCTACCCCACTATCTTTCCTAACATTTTTTCTTCTGTTTGGCGCATTTGAACTAGCAGCCTTTTGACAATGCATATTTTTCTTTTTGCAAAATGAAACTATCTATTTCTACTCTTATATCTGCCGGGAGTTCAGATTAAGCTGATGAACTCCTTCATTTTTCTACCTAAAACTAGATCGACTGTCAAGATTAAGCAGTTTGACAGGATTTCATTCTCTAATCTAAAACATGAAATTTAAAAATGATCAAATCAGGATTAGGCAGTCTGATTTGTCATGCATTTGCGGCATAAAGACAAGCTGCACACAAATGTTATTTTGCAATAAAGGAAACTAGACAAGCGGGCTAAGATGTACAATGTGTTTTTCATCCCTCGCTTCTCTCTTTGGTTCTGTTTTAGGCATGTGGAACCAAAATCTCTCCCTAATCTAAGCTCTGTGATAAGTCAATCTTACACAATGTTGACTATCTTGGCGCTCACTAACTTATCAACAAATAAATTTAAACATGCTCAGCTATGATTAGGCTAGATAGCTGAACAAGACATTGAAGCACTAGTAGCGGCATTTAGACTTGCTCGCTTTCCGAAAGACTATTTTTTGGAACATGGGGCCTTGGTTCTATCTTCATTTGCCCTCTTTTCTGCTTTTTACTGTTTTTGACTTTTCTATTTTTTACTGTTTTTGATTTTTCTATATATTTTTTTAATATTTCAAACAATGGTATGTACAATGACTGAAAGTGTTTGAAACTCAAAAATCTTGGAAATGACGGAATTTCAGCATCTTATCCTCGTAAGGATCTCCTCTCACCCTTGGCCCACTTAACTCTTGAAAAGAAAAATTTGGGAAATTTTCTCTCTCTAACATGACATAGGGATTCATGCAAGAGTCTCTAAATAGCCCAGTATCCTCCCTCTCTACCTCTCTGAATATCTGATTTCCACTCCTTTTCTTACTGTATGCTTTCTTCAGGTAATGTATGTACTCTTGATAATTCTTGAAATAGATAGTGACATCATCAAGGTATGCAAAAACACAGAAATTTAAAACTAGGAACATGGCCTTCACGAACAGATTTCTGATATTGGGTGGTTTAGCAATTTTGAATTTGAAATCAGATTAACCTCCCGCAAACTGGAAAAAATCTTTAAGTTGTTTACTTTGTAAAGGAATCTGATGATTATGATCTGAAAGATGATCTTGCAAGAATACATGATTAGAAACATTTTCAATTGGTGAATCATGATCTTGAGTAGAAAAAACATGATTTTTGTTATATGGAGATGCAGTATTATTTCTAAAATCAAAGCAGATTTTATGGCCACTAGTTTTATCTTTGATCATTTCAGTTTGTTTTAGTTTGTTGTGTTTGCTTTTGTTAAAGTTGTTCTTTGAGGAAAAGGTAGTGACACAATGTTTTCCCTTGTTTTTTCTGTGGAAATTAGTATTTTGCATGAGATTCCTGATTTTGTCTTTTCTAAGTTCTTCATGAAAAGACAGAATATGAGCCAATTTTAGTAGTTCAGGTATGCTGGGATTATAACTGTCATCCTTGCTCATAAGAAGTTCATCTGGAATTTTCTCAAGATGTTGAGCTACTGAGGTTGTGGTCAAAGTTTTATTTGCAGTAGGAGGGTCACATGATGGTAAATTTTTGAGGTATGGTAGAAACATTAAACTCCCTTTCTCCCGGGTTCCAAATAGGTTTATGATGTGTAGGTCTTCTAAAGCTTTTACCCGGAAGAAATTTCCACAAGCTACTGCTGGTGTTTGACTAAAGCTAGAGCAATTTTCTTGATAGTACATGAGAGTTTGTGCTTCTTGCTCTAATCCTACTTGGGAAAGGGGAAACTTACTTTCTTCAAGACACAGCTGTTCATGATCATGGTAGTTTTGAGTGTCCAGTTCATCATAGGGTACCAGGGACAACTGATGCGGTGGATCTAAGTCTTTATCAGTTTCTTCTGACTCTTCTTCCATGTTTACATCAATATGCATAATGAAGGAGTTTAGGTCGGACCGCAAAGAACACATTGGAATGTTATCTGGCCTATCTTGACTGCTGATCATGTATTTCATGTGTGATTCGCGGTACAGAATTCTGGTCTGACCAAACACAGGAATGGTGGCATATGACATGTCTAGTTGGATGTTCCCTTGGAGTTTGGCTCCCCAAGATCTGGATAGGAGCATCCCGTACTTGGGAGGAATTTCTGCCACTACTATATCCATGATTAGATGTTTTTCGGGTATTTGGGCCAGACTAAAACAAAGGTTTTTGATCAAACCCAGGCATTGGACTCTGCTTGAATCAAATGAATACAAGTCTTTGTATGGTCTTGTGATTTCCAAGCCTAATATTTCCATTACTACCTTCGGCATAAGATTATGCGAGGCGCCGGAGTCTAGCATGGCATTATGGAGGATTTGATCGTGGATGTTTAGGCTAATGTAAAATGGAAGAGTAACTCCCTCTTGGAATTTTCCTTCTACCTTTGGACCAAACAATACTTCAGGAATGTCATCAGTGAGATTAACAGTGTTCGCATCATTCCCTAGATTTAAGACTTTTAGTACTTGGGATTTATAAGAGTTTTGAGCAATGAGTTCAGTAAGAGGCATGGTGATTTTGATCTTAGCGATTTCGCCTTCAAAGCTAAAAGGCACTTGAAGTTTATATATGTTTGTTTCAGCTTTTTCAGCTAAGACCTTGTCTATGTTCTGAGTTTGTTGACCTTGTTTAGGGGTTTTGTTTGCCATAGTTGTTTTGGTGACCTTTGTAGAAGTATCAGGAGTATATGAGAGAGGACTAGTTTGGGTAACTTTAGCTTGGCTTTGATCAGCCTTTTCAACCTTGATTTTGTCACTGCTTGATGCTTTTTTGAGGATGGTATCTGGAGCTTTAGCAGTATCAGAGTTACCTTTCTTGACATTATCTTGGTTTCTTTTTCTTCTAAGGTCATATTGCCTGTGGGCTTCTTCAATAGCATTTTGAAATTCTATGGCAGGATCATCAGGATCCTCATAATTGGTCTCATCTTGATCAGGCGAAAAGAAGGCTTGTTCTTCTTCGGTGAGGTACACCTCACCTTCATTGTCAGACCCTATGAGTTTTAAATGATGTTCATCAAGAGGTTCTGAGTTCCTATCATCTTCTTCCACATAGTTTTCATTGAATGGTGGCCTGATCTGTTGGTCATTATCCCTTGGTCTGTTTTGGGGCTGTTCCCTCCTAAAGTTTTGGTTTCAGTTTCTGATTGGAGGGTTTGGCTGGTTGTCCCTAACAGGAGCTTTTTCATTGATCTTTTCCCACATTTTAGCCATGGATTTGACTAAGTCATTTATTTTGGGATCCAGGGAAGGTGACGAAGTGGAGACCTCATCTCTATATGTGACCTTTCTTTCTGATCTAGTCCTAGCTCTTTTTTCAGCTAAGTTGGCATCTGCTTTTATAGCTATTTGTTGCATTTCCTCCAAGGTAGGGGGATCTTTATCTCTTAGGTGATATGTCATGTCCGGATCAAACCCCTCAGGAAATTTTGCCAAAGCTAAACCAAGTGGAGGTTTGAAAAGAGGTGGGAGGGAGTTATATACACTGTTGAACCTAGTACAGTAAGCTTGGACACTTTCCCCATTTTCCCGTTTTAGGCTGTTATATTCTGACAGGATTTGAATGGGGTTTCTTCGGATTTCCCACCGGTTTCTGAAAACTTGATGTAGTTTTGGGATATCATGGATACTGTTTGGAGCTAAGCTTTTGAACCATGCTTTGGGTTCACCACCAAGACTTTGGGAAAATATTCTCATTCTGACAGTCTCGTCTTGTACCTCTAGGTATTCATAAGCATCAGTCATTCTACTTATATGTTGTTGAGGTGTGGTGGTGTCTTCTCCAGTAAAGTGTGGGATCTTGTCTTGATATTTGTTTGGGAGAGGAGCTAAAGGTGGTGGCAGCACCAAAGGTGCGTACCAGGCTGCCATGACTGGAGCTAATGGATGATATACAAGATGAGGACTAGTAGGCTGAAATGAAGTGGTTTGAACGGTGGTGGTTTGACCAGGTGTAGCGGATGAACTTGGACTAGTGATCTGGTTTTGAGCAGATCTGGGATGATAGGAGCCAAATTGATAAAGAAGCTGGAAATCAGGAGGAGTGGTTGGTGAAGCTTCTCTAATAGGACTCTGTGGTGGGTTTAGGGGTTCAAGATCGTCGAAGTTTATCTTACTATATGATTTGCTTCGGGGAAGAGCTTGTGATGACTCTAATTCCGAAGGTGAATCTAGAAGGATATTGCGAGTTTTAGGTACAGATCTTGTTCTACGGATGGATCTATCGGTAGCTAGATGATCAGTTTCAGAAGCTTGCCACAGAAGAAATGAAGTGGTTTGAATAGTGGTGGTTTGACCAGGTGTGGCGGATGAACTTGGACTAGTGATCTGGTTTTGAGCAGATCTGGGATGATAAGAGCCAAACTGATAGAGAAGCTGGAAATCAGGAGGAGTGGTGGGTAAAGCTTCTCTAATAGGACTATGTGGTGGGTCTAGGGGTTCAAGATCGTCGAAGTTTATCTTGCTATATGATTTGCTTCGGGGAAGAGCTTGTGATGCCTCTAGTTCCGAAGGTGAATCTAGAAGGATACTGCGAGTTTTAGGTACAGATCTTGTTCTACGGATGGATCTATCGGTAGCTAGATGATCAGTTTCAGAAGCTTGCCACAGAATCTTTTCTGGGTCATCTACTATGATAGGGGGATTTGGGTCTGGATGGGATCTGGTATTGATTCTTCGTGAAGCCAGATTTTAGATCCAGAGTTTAGAGAGAATGATATTGGTGAATGTTCTGGATGAGTGGGTTTTCTAAGGTTTTACTAGGGTGGAGGATGGTCAAAAGTAACAGGATGGATTAGTGGAGTCGCCAGGTGGAACTGGGTTGTTTTTGTGAAGATAGCTATGGTCCACCACCAAGACTAATCTGAGAATGTTTTTTGGATTTTCTGAGTTTTATGTGCAGCCTATGGTTTGTTAAAGTATCCTAGACTTGTTTCAACACTTTGCTAGGGTGATGAGAACAAAAAGAGTTTACTCTAAAAAAATGAGTCTATGGACTGCTTGCTTGTTTATGGTACCTAAAGGACCAAAGAGTCTATAAGAGTTTGCTGGACTATTATGTACTCAATGTCTTACCATCTCCCGCTATGTTAGTGAGTGATGGGATAGGTCTATTGGATAGTAGCCTAGAGTTTGGTGAAATAGTAAGGCTTACTAGAAGTTAGTGGAGTCGCCAGGTGGAAAATCAGTTGTTTTGAGGTATATTTGTATGGTCCACCACCAATACTAACAAAAACCAATCTAAGGGAGTTTTTTGGGGTTTTTTGAGTTTTATGTGCCTACAAGGTTTGGAAGAGTTTCCTATAACTGACTCATCATTTTGCTAAGATGGTGAAAGAGCTATTTTCTACTCTTCAAACAATCTCTAAGTTTACTAAGCTTGATTGAGACTTCGGGAGTTACTAAATTGTACTTAGATTGCCACTAACTCGGAAGGTCCTACTGTGAGTGTCACTATGTTAGTGAGCAGTGGGATAAGTCAATCAGATAGTATTCTTAAAGGTTTCTAAAGATGAGGGAAACCAAGTTTTTAATCACTCAGAGTCCCACCGTGATCGCCATTTATGTTAGGGTGCGGTGGGATAAGTCAATAAGCTAGTAGTCTAAAAAATCTCTTAAGATGAGGGAAACTAAGTTTTTTAATCACTCAGAGTCCCACCGTGATCGCCATTATGTTAGGGTCCCGTGATTTGGCCGATTGGCTAGCCAAATGACGATGTAACATCAAACCAAGCTTTGGAGCCCAAGGACCTAGCCTTCCTGGACTCAGAGAGGGCTCTCTCTATATATGTAAAAGATGTCGGTGTGTTTACTTGCGGTGTTTTGATATTAGGATAGTTATGAAGTATGTTTTTAGTTTTTTGGTTTTTAAGTTTGTGAGGAATGAAACTGATCAAATACATAAACCGGATAACAAGATGTAGATAAATTGGGCTATGGGGTCAAACAGATCAAGGAAGCTATGAAGTAATGATGTAAAGCTGCTGTAGGGCCGATTTGATTCACAGTAGAAGGGATCTCCGGGAAAAATGGATTAAATGAACAATAAGTTGGTGAAAGACAAGGGATTTCAAGTGCAAACTAGTTAATAGCAGACATAAACATGTAATAGCAAGCCATTAATCATGCTAGGAATAACTATAAGCTAATCAATACATAGAAATCAAACATTCCATCCATACATAGAGGTATATGACCCTCTAACTTCGGGAAAAGGCTATCAGACTTTGGGGAAAACACATGAGACAAACTAACAACTCATAAACTATGCCGGAACGCCTAAACATAGTCTCTAAGTCATTGGGCACTTGGACAAATAAGTTTTCATAGTTTTAGGCAAAGGGCTAGATCGGGACTAGGCCTCCTTGGTTCAACTAAATGATCAACAAATCAGTCAAAGAGAAAGTTTTATGGACAGAACTATGGGCAGCTTATAGGTAGGTAGGGCAAACCATACATCCTACTTAACATACGTAGAACTGATGAATAAAACTTAGCAACAATACCTTAGGTTACTAAAGAGCAGCTAAGAATTCTTTAGCATAACTAAGGGAGAAGAAAACATCAAGCTATGAAGATTCAGGGATTTTGAGGTGCCTCCATGGGCATGTCTCAAAATCAATCTTTACCGATCTATAGTAGCAAGAAATATGAATTATGAGTGAAAACTAGAAGACAAAACACATTAAGAAGCACTATACCATTCTACCATGTCAAGGAATCCATCAACAAGCCTTCAACATTCCTCAAAAGCATCCAAGAGGCAGTCCAAAAATCATAACTCAAGTGTATTCTTTAAAGCTCATATGACCAATGCATTAATTCTTCTCTCAAGTTTCAGCCTCTGATTTACAATGAGAACCATGGGATAAATAGGCTTGAGGGAGGAAAACCTCATGGAGCAACTAGCTATCCCATTGGCCAAGTCTAAATATCTAAACTTGTCCTTGAGGCTTTGCAAAGCCCAAGGCACAAAATATCCCATAAAATATCTAAAAAAATGCTAAAAACAGAAATTATATTGACTTTACATGATTTTCCCATGATAAAAATAGCCTAACGCACATTTGGGAAAAGCAAATTTTTGGAGTTCAAAAATTGCAAAAATACTTCATATTTATGCCTGAAAAAGGTCCCCTGACTTGCTGGATGCAAATGGAAGCCTTCCCGATGTCGAAATGAGGCTCATGATGGCTCGTTGGAAAGCTCTCTGTGTCTGCTTTCCAATGCAAGTGGAATCATCTCAATCCGATCTCTAAAAGTCCCTCAAAACTGTACCTGTGTGCAAAAACCCAGAAAATAGCAGGCTGCTGATATGGCGGGCAGAATGTGCAAAATGAGGCTGTTTTTCGCCAATTTGGAGGGGCGAATGATCTTCAAATGCCCTGAAAATCGCTAGAGATCTGCTCATGAAATTATGGAATCCATTGGTATCACCCTCCTCCCTTGACGACTCATCAAATTGAAATGGCGCATTTATGAGTTTTTGGCGAAAACCCCAAAAATGCCAAAAAACAAAAAGTTTTCGAAACAGGCCCAAAATTGGCATGCATGACCCTCAAGGGTCCATAGAAACATGCTCCGAAGCTGAGGCCAAAATATCGAGGGCTGATGTGCTTTTTGCTTCTTTCCGTGCTAGGCGCCTCTCCTTCAATTTCTTCAATTTTTCTTGTGCCACCTTCAATTTGCGCCTGGCGAATTGGTTTAGCTTCTGAAAGTGAAGAGTTCTCTTTCTCTGTAGCTCAAGATCCCTGTTTTCCTTCTCAAGCTTTGTTTCCAAATGCTGGTTGGCCCTCTCAAGCCATGCTTCCTTGTTTTCCTCAATTTCCTGTTCAAAGAGAGCAGTGAGAGGAAAGGCTTCGAATTGAGCTTGTTCTTCTGCTCTCTGTTTCTCCAAGGCTTTTCTAAGCCCGATGGTCCTAGGCCTCTTTCACCTAGGTTGGTCCTCTTCCTCTTCATCATCAAATTCGCCAATGAGCTCTTCAATTCTTACTTGCGCCTTTTCTGCCTCCTTTTTATACTTGATCGCCCTTGCCTCATGAATGGCTGCATGATACTTCATTTGTTTGTTTTCAACCTACAAGAAATGGTTGAAATTCCTCGCCCTTTGAAGATCTTCTTGTAACACCTCAATTTGCCCTTCTTTGTGAATGAGGAGGTTTTCAAGGATGCGGGCCTCATTATCACTGTCATCGCTTGGGATAGGGATGACAGCTGATTTACCTCCATGCTTGGCACCTTCTCCAACTGCACTTTTGCCTTTGAAGGCCAATCTAGCGCTTTTTCTCCTTGGCAAGCTAGAAGTTGTCTTTTTGGGCAATTTCCTTTAGAAATGCTTTGGTCACCGTCATGAAAGGGCCGTTTCTGTCTGTCCTCCCTCAACATCCCGTCCAGCCTTGTGGCTCAAAAGATGCTTCAATTGTTTGCCTCAACCCTATCGCTTTCCTTCTCAATCTATGTCCGTCGTTGCACCAGCGATGAAGCTTGCTGCTGTTCATCAACCTCTAGCTGCTGCCCCTCTTGTGACTTTGTTAGAGGCCAACCTACACTGTTATTTGTGTTTTCAAAACAAAACTTCAAAAATTAAAACCCTGCTCTTCAGGTCATTCACCTTGAAGACTACCTCTGTCAACAGATTTCTGTAGAGACCATACAGTGGAAAGAAAGGAGACCTTTTGGTTAGGTGAAAAATTAGCCCACAGTGTTAAGGAAAACACCTTCCACTTATGAATTTTGAGAAGTCAATCACCACCTTTGTACCTCTGCCTTTGATGTCAAAATACAACATCAACAACCTCTGTCCTTCACTATGCTGTTTACCTTTGAAAATCTCTGCCAACAAGTTTTCAACATGATACAATATGGTTTCTAGGAAAGGCAGACTCAAGTTAGATTGTAAAATTAGTGCACAGTGCTTTGTGAAGGACACCTTTTCTTGTGAGGTTCTGAGAAATCTAACACTACTTTGGTGCTTCTGGCTTCAATGTAAACTCTGATCATCAACAAGTGCCCAATCACTAACAACCCTGCCTTCTAGAAAATGGCCCTGTTTCACCTTCAGAAAAACTCTGTTCAACAATCTTCAGAATGATACAATGTAGTGCAATGAAAAAAAAAAACAGACTTAGTTTAGGTGTAAAATCAGTGTACACAGTGGTTTAGAGAACACACTCTCTGCTTTGTGAGTTTAAAAACCTACCAACACCTCTATACCGTTGCCTCCAATGTTTAACTTCTCATCAACAAACTCTGCCTTTTAATGTGCTGTCATTTTTGGAAGCTCTCTGTCAACCAACCTTTAGTAGTGAAATATAGTGAAATAGGGGCAGATCTCTAGAAAAGGCTTGTTGTGATAAATGTTTTGATAACCCCGTTCCTTAGAAATGACCTTCCCCTCGAAACATATCACAACAACAGTTCTTCAAAATGACACCATTCAGTGAAAGAAAAGCAGAACTAGGCTAGGTAATATATCAGTGCACTATGCCTTTTTGGAAACACACCCTTGCTTGTGGGTTCAAAATATCTATCAATACATCTCTGCTCCTGTCTCTGATGTTAGAGTTCAACCATCAAAAACCTCTGCCCTCAGGAAAACGGCCCTATTCACCCTTATAATCCCTCTGTCAATGACTTTTTACAGTAGTGACAAAATACCGTGAAACAGGGGGGCAGTTTGCTACAAAGGTGTGCTTGTGAGGTAATGGCAACAGTCATTCTGTTCTTGAAATCTCTGATGTCAATCAATACATGATTTGAAAACGACACAAACTGGTTCCTAACCATAAAACCCCGTATATTCATAATGCAATTACCTTATTTCACTGTGTAGGAAAAACTGCTTTTGTTTTTTAACAATAATGGCAAGGTCCGGGCTTTCAAACATTCTTGTCATTTATCAACACCTTGCAATCGATGGGGAGTTCATAAAAATACCTCAAATTTTGATGGATGCCCGCTTGAAAGGATGAAAGAAGCACTGGACACTCTGGATAGCTGCGCGGCAACCCTTGGAGAAAACCCGTCGCGCAGGAAAAAGGTTGTCGGGTCGGCCTGTCGTGTGGTCGGGCGGTCACCTACAGGCACGTCGCGCCCACCTACAGGCACGTCGCGCCGACGAAGGAAGCCTTTGCAGAAATCTGCCCAGGCACGTCGCGCCAAATCCCAGGCACGTCGCGCCGCCTCTGAGTGCAAATTTGTGAATTTTCGCCCAGTTTTTCTTGCTTGTTTGATGCTGTGGATGCACGGGATTTTGACTCTAGTTTTTTGAAAGTGAATTTCCCACTCTCACACTTCAAACTTATATCATTTTCAAACAAACATCCCAATGGTCATTTGAACATTAATTTTTAATTTTTTTATGTTTAAACCTTGGGCTGTAATTTGAATATATACACTGATCCTTGATTCTCGCCCCGGCTTTAAACCTAAGCAACTTCTGCACAAATTTTTCATTATCTCCGCGCTCGTTTATAAAATTGCCAATGAGATACCTAAAATAGGTTTGTTGCCGATAGGACAGATTCTCATAACTTCGTTTTTGACAATCTTCGGTCCTTTGACTCGTTTTCTCCAATCTTTAAACACAAAAGGTGCCATTGCTATCGACCCAACTTGGATTTGGTCATGGTTTCTCAATTTCAAAAGGCGCCCCTTTTTTCCAAAATGATTTCCTGCTTATAGGTGCATTACCTATGATGTATCTATCCTTTGAATGATGGGAGAAATGCATTTGCCTCAAACTCAAAGACTGACCATTTATCAAACTACCTCTTTGTCTATTCATAGCATTGTATACCTGTTCATCATGCATTCTATGGCTCAACCTTGGCCACTGTTTTACTTTCTCAGTGATAATCCAAAGAAAATTAATTAGAATGTGTCAAAGAGCACTTTGACCAACCTTGGCGATTGTTGTTTTATTCAACATGAGATGGCCTGTGTTCTTCCGATGGATTGGATAATTGCTGCTTCCAGGTGATTCAAAAGTTTTTCTCTGGACTGTAAATACACTCTTTAGGTTGCATCCTTTCACATTAGACTTTTCTGTTTACTCAGAAGGGATTTCCTTAGATTTCTGGGCAGGTGATCATAGAATGTCTTTAACCCTTTTTAAATCAACTGCTCCTTTTGGCATTAATAGTATACAATATGTTCAATATTTTCTCCTTTCCACTATATGTACTGTCTGACAGGTAGCTTTTTGAAGAGGGAAATCAATACATTTATATCATAAACAGTAACACTTACCTGTGTAAATGATTTTTATTCAATCTCTTTGTAACATTCCGTTGTATTTCAAATCAAACAGCTTCAGCAATTTGCAATAGCTTTGGCCATCTACTCATGCATGGAGGAGGCTCTTCATCAGATAAGGTGTCTGAAGGTTTTTAAACAATTCTTTTCGAGACAGCCTTTTTCTGAAGATGATGGTAAGTAAACTACTTGGAAAACATCAGTCTTAGCATCTTCACTTGCAAGCATCATTGTGTGTCAGCAAAAACCTTAGCCAGAGTAATATTGTCTCCCTGCACTTTTCTAAGGGTGATTTAGATATTTGGCTTGTTCATCTCATGATTGATTACTTGACAAATAACCTTTGTGACTATGAAGGTCAGTGCTTTCTTGAAAAACCAAGAACTTTCTCCTGCTTGTGAAATGGCATTGGTTATCATCTGTTCTATTTGATCTTGTGGATAGACAGGGTACTTATGCTTTGGAATTTTCACCAATGACATGCCTTTCTTCATTTCATCAATTCACATGATTCTGAAAGTTTGAGATGAGCTCCTTTATCAAATCAGACTTTCCTTTCTTTTGAGCTAGCATATTGCAAGCTCTATTACTGTTATGATCATCAATTACCTTCATGAAACCTGAAGGTATTGTTTCATTGTTTCAGTAGAGGCAAACCTGGACTTTTGCAACCTTTTGAGTCAACACTGGCCTGCGCCCTCTGCTTATGTATGAAGGAGGTGCCCTAACCCTCTGCTTGTAAATGAAGGAGGTTTTGGGCCTTGACAATTTACCATTTGCTGAGACAGTGGCGACCCTTTCTTACTGTGATTTTCATGCTGGAAAGAGCTGTAAGGTCCTGATGAGTGACTTTTGTTTTGCAGCTTCATCTCAGGCTCACAATACATTTAGAAGCAATTGTTCCTCTAACTGTAGAACAAGCATTTCCTCCTAAGATGAAGTTATATTTCCTGCCTTTGTAGAAAACATAGAACACCGTGAAAAACCTACTAGTCAGCTTGAGATTGGGCTTTATGCAGTGCTGAGACCTAGGAATATGAGTGGCGCGACTTAAGGCTGTTTGTCAATTTCATTTGCAAAGTAAGGGATCAGTCATGGTAGGTCTGCTGCAGATGGAGGCTTTTTGGCTTTTTGATGATTGCCAAAGGTGAAATGTCCTAAAACGCCACTTCCTAACATAGGGGAGGCTATTGAAACAGATGTGGATTTGCCTTTTAAAGCTGATGGGCAGACCAATAAGGCTGAGGTTAGATAGGATTGTGACAAGGAGGTTTTGGTTTTGCCAGGGGTGGACTGAATAGGTAGAAAGGCGAAAAAAGTTTTAGGAGGGTTTTCTGGATGACATATTGACATAAGGAAATCAGTTTCTAGAAAACTCAGCTGTAGATATAGTCATCACTAACATGTAAAAAAAAAAAATACTGATGGCTAACAGTGGCTCCATTTGGGGAGGGCAGCTCCTCGTCAGGAGGTGTCCAGAATTCAGATTTTTGGTTTATGAAGACCAGTGTCTTATCCATTGGCGCACAATTTACCCTTCTCTTGATGTTATTTCTGAAAAGTGACAGCATGGTTAACATCAATGATACTTCTACCTACCCCACTATCTTTCCTAACATTTTTTCTTCTCTTTGGCGCATTTGAACTAGCAGCCTTTTGACAATGCATATTTTTCTTTTTTCAAAATGAAACTATCTATTTCTACTCTTATATCTGCCGGGAGTTCAGATTAAGCTGATGAACTCCTTCATTTCTCTACCTAAAACTAGATCGACTGTCAAGATTAAGAAGTTTGACAGGATTTCATTCTCTAATCTACAACATGAAATTTAAAAATGATCAAATCAGGATTAAGCGGTCTGATTTGTCATGCATTTGCGGCATAAAAGACAAGCTGCACACAAATGTTATTCTGCAATAAAAGGAAACTAGACAAGCGGGGCTAAGATGTACAATGTGTTTTTCATCCCTCACTTCTCTCTTTGGTTCTGTTTTAAGCATGTGGAACCAGAGTCTCTCCCTAATCTAAGCTCTGTGATAAGTCAATCTTACACAATGTTGACTATCTTGGCACTCACTAACTTATCAGCAAATAAATTTAAACATGCTCAGCTATGATTAGGCTAGATAGCTGAACAAGACATTGAAGCACCAGTAGCGGCATTTAGACTTGCTCGCTTTCCGAAAGACTATTTTTTGGAACAAGGGGCCTTTGTTCTATCTTCACTTGCCCTCTTTTCTGCTTTTTACTGTTTTTGATTTTTCTATTTTTTCAATATGTCAAACAATGGTATGTACAATGACTGAAAGTGTTTCAAACTCAAAAATCTTGGAAACGATGGAATTTCAGCATCTTATCCTCGTAAGGATCTCCTCTCACCCTTGGCCCACTTAACTCCTGAAAAGAAAAATTTGGGAAATTTTCTCTCTCTAACATGACATAGGGATTCATGCAAGAATCTCTAAACAGCCCGGTATCCCCCCTCTGTACCTCTCTGAATATCTGATTTCCACTCCTTTCCTTACTGTATGCTTTCTTCAGGTAATGTATGTACTCTTGATAATTCTTGAAATAGATAGTGACATCATCAAGGTATGCAAAAACACAGAAATTTAAAACTGGGAACATGGCCCTTATGAACAGATTTCTGATATTGGGTGTTTTAGCAGTTTTGAACTTGAAATCAGATTTACCTCCCGCAAACTGGAAAAAATCTTTAAGTTGTTTACTTTGCAAAGGAATCTGATGATTATGATCTGAAAGATGATCTTGCAAGAATACATGATTAGAAACATTTTCAATTGGTGAATCATGATCTTGAGTAGGAAAAACCTGATTTTTGTTATATGGAGATGCAGTATTATTCCTAAAATCAAAGCAAATTCTATGGCCACTAGTCTTCTCCTTGATCATTTCAGTTCGTCTCAGTTTACTGTGTTTGTTTCTGTTAAAGTTGTTCCTTGGGGAAAAGGTAGTGATACAATGTTTTCCCTTGTTTTTCCTGTAGAAACTAGTATTTTGCATGAGATTCCTGATTTTAGCATTTCTAAGTTCTTCATGAAATGATAAAATATGAGCCAATTTCAGTAGTTCAGGTATGCCGGGATTATAACTGTCATCCTTGCTCATAAAAAGTTTATTTGGCATTTTCTCAAAATGTTGAGCTACTGAGGTTATGGTCAAAGTTTTATTTGCATTAGGAGGGTCACATGATGGTAAATCTTTGAGGTATGGTATAAACATTAAACTCCCTTTCTCCCGGGTTCCAAATAGGTTTATGATGTGAAGGTCTTCTAAAGCTTTTACCCGGAAGAAATTTCCACAAGTTACTGCTGGTGTTTGATTAAAGCTAGAGCAATTTGCTTGATAGTAAATGAGAGTTTGTGCTTCTTGCTCTAATCCTACTTGGGAGAGGGGAAACTTACTTTCTTCAAGACACAGTTGTTCATGGTCATGGTAGTTTTGAGTGTCCAGTTCATTATAAGGTACCAGGGACAACTGATGTGGTGAATCTAAGTCTATGTCAGTTTCTTCTGACTCTTCCTCCATGTTTACATCAATATGCATAATGAAAGAGTTTAAGTCGGAGCGCAAGGAACACATTGGAATGTTATCTGGCCTATCTTGGCTGCTAATCATGTATTTCATGTGTGATTCGCGGTAGAGTATCCTGTTCTGACCAAACACAGGAATGGTGGCATATGACAGGTCCAGTTGAATATTCCCTTGGAGTTTGGCTCCCCAAGATCTAGATAGAAGCATCCCATACTTGGGAGGAATGTATGCCACTACTATATCCATGATTAGATGTTTCGCGGGTATTTGGGCCAGACTAAAGCAAAGGTCTTTGATCAAACCCAGGCATTGGACTCTGCTTGAATCAAATGAATACAAGTCTTTGTATGGTCTTGTGATTTCCAGGCCTAATCTTTCCATTACTACCTTCGGCATAAGATTATGAGATGCGCCGGAGTCTAGCATGGCATTGTGGAGGATTTGGTCGTGAATGTTTAGGCTAATGTAAAATGGAAGAGTAGCTCCTTCTTGAAATTTTCCCTCTACCTTTGGACCAAACAATACCTCAGGAATGTCATCAGTGAGATTAACAGTGTTTGCATCATTCCCTAGATTTAAGACCTTTAGTACTTGGGATTTATAAGAGTTTTGGGCAATGAGTTCAGTAAGAGGCATGGTGATTTTGATTTTAGCGATTTCGCCTTCAAAGCTAAAAGGCACTTGAAGTTTAGATATGTTGGTTTCAGCTCTTTCAGCTGAGACCTTGTCTATGTTCTGAGCTTGTTGGCCTTGTTTAGGGATTTTGTTTGCCATAGTTGTTTTGGTGACCTTTGTAGAAGTATCAGGGGTATATGAGAGAGGACTAGTTTGGGTAACTTTAGCTTGGCTTTGATCAGCCTTTTCAACCTTGATTTTGTCACTGCTTGATGCTTTTTTGAGGATGGTATCTGGAGCTTTAGCAGTATCAGAGTTACCTTTCTTGACATTATCTTAGTTTCTTTTGCTTCTAAGGTCATATTGCCTATGGGCTTCTTCAATAGCATTTTGAAACTCTATGGCAGGGTCATCAAGATCCTCATAATTCGTCAGGCGAAAAGAAGGTTTGTTCTTCTTCGGTGAGGTACACCTCACCTTCATTGTCAGACCCTATGAGGTTTAAATGATTTTCATCAAGAGGTTCTGAGTCCCTATCATCTTCTTCCACATAGTTTTCATTGAATGGTGGCCTGATCTGTTGGTCATTTTCCCTTGGTCTGTTTTGGGGCTGTTCCCTCCTAAAGTTTTGGTTTCGGTTTCTGATTGGAGGGTTTGGCTGGTTGTCCCTAACAGGAGCTTTTTCATTGATCTTTTCCCACATTTTAGCCATGGATTTGACTAATTCATCTATTCTGGGATCTAGGGAAGGTGATGAAGTAGAAACCTCATCTCTATATGTGACCTTTCTTTCTGATCTAGTTCTAGCTCTTTTTTCAGCTAAGTTGGCATCTGCTTTTATAGCTATTTGTTGCATTTCCTCTAAGGTAGGGGGATCCTTGTCTCTCAAATGATATGTCATGTCCGGATCAAACCCCTCGGGGAATTTTGCCAAAGCTAAACCAAGTGGAGGTTTGAAATGAGGTGGGAGGGAGTTATATACACTGTTGAACCTAGTACAGTAAGCTTGGACACTTTCACCATTTTCCCGTTTTAGGCTGTTATATTCTGACAGGATTTGAATGGGGTTTCTTCGGATTTCCCACCTGTTTCTGAAAACTTGATGCAGTTCTGGGATATCATGGATACTGTTTGGAGCTAAGCTTTTGAACCATGATTTGGGTTCACCACCAAGACTTTGGGCAAATATTCTCATTCTGACAGTCTCATCTTGCACCTCTAGGTATTCATAAGCATCAGTCATTCTACTTATATGCTGTTGAGGTGTGGTGGTATCTTCTCCAGTAAAGTGTGGGATTTTGTCTTGATATTTGTTTGGGAGAGGAGCCAAGGGTGGTGGTAACACCAAAGGTGTGTACCATGCAGCCATGACTGGAGCTAATGGATGATGTGAAAGATGAGGACTAGTAGGCTGAAATGAAGTGGTTTGAATAGTGGTGGTTTGACCAGGTGTGGCGGATGAACTTGGACTAGTGATCTGGTTTTGAGCAGATCTGGGATGATAAGAGCCAAACTGATAGAGAAGCTGGAAATCAGGAGGAGTGGTGGGTAAAGCTTCTCTAATAGGACTATGTGGTGGGTCTAGGGGTTCAAGATCGTCGAAGTTTATCTTGCTATATGATTTGCTTCGGGGAAGAGCTTGTGATGCCTCTAGTTCCGAAGGTGAATCTAGAAGGATACTGCGAGTTTTAGGTACAGATCTTGTTCTACGGATGGATCTATCGGTAGCTAGATGATCAGTTTCAGAAGCTTGCCACAGAATCTTTTCTGGGTCATCTACTATGATAGGGGGATTTGGGTCTGGATGGGATCTGGTATTGATTCTTCCTGAAGCTAGATTTTAGATCCAGAGCTTAGAGAGAATGATATTGGTGAATGTTCTGGATGAATGGTTTTTCTAAAGTTTTACTAAGGTGAAGGATGGTCAAAAAGGGATGGATTAGTGGAGTCGCCAGGTGGAACTGGGTTGTTTTGTGAAGATAGCTATGGTCCACCACCAGTAACTACTCTGAGAATGCTTTTTGGATTTTCTGATTTTTATGTGCAGCCTATGGTTAGTTAAAGTATCCTAGATTTGTTTCAACACTTTGCTAGGGTGATGAGAAAAAAAAGAGTTTACTCTAAAAAATGAGTCTATGGACTGCTTGCTTGTTTATGGTACCTAAAGGACCAAAGAGTCTATAAGAGTTTGCTGGACTATTATGTACTCAATGTCTTACCATCTCCCGCTATGTTAGTGAGTGATGGGATAGGTCTATTGGATAGTAGCCTAGAGTTTGGTGAAATAGTAAGGCTTACTAGAAGTTAGTGGAGTCGCCAGGTGGAAAATCAGTTGTTTTGAGGTATATTTGTATGGTCCACCACCAATACTAACAAAAACCAATCTAAGGGAGTTTTTTCGGGTTTTTTGAGTTTTATGTGCCTACAAGGTTTGGAAGAGTTTCCTATAACTGACTCATCATTTTGCTAAGATGGTGAAAGAGCTATTTTCTACTCTTCAAACAATCTCTAAGTTTACTAAGCTTGATTGAGACTTCGGGAGTTACTTAGTTGTACTTAGATTGCCACTAACTCGGAAGGTCCTACTGTGAGTGTCACTATGTTAGTGAGCAGTGGGATAAGTCAATCAGATAGTATTCTTAAAGGTTTCTAAAGATGAGGGAAACCAAGTTTTTAATCACTCAGAGTCCCACCGTGATCGTCATTTATGTTAGGGTGCGGTGGGATAAGTCAATAAGCTAGTAGTCTAAAAAATCTCTTAAGATGAGGGAAACTAAGTTTTTTAATCACTCAGAGTCCCACCGTGATCGCCATTATGTTAGGGTCCCGTGATTTGGCCGATTGGCTAGCCAAATGACGATGTAACATCAAACCAAGCTTTGGAGCCCAAGGACCTAGCCTTCCTGGACTCAGAGAGGGCTCTCTCTATATATGTAAAAGATGTCGGTGTGTTTACTTGCAGTGTTCTGATATTAGGCTAGTTATGAAGTATGTTTTTAGTTTTTTTGGTTTTTTAAGTTTGTGAGGAATGAAACTGATCAAATACATAAACTGGATAACAAGATGTAGATAAATTGGGCTATGGGGTCAAACAGGTCAAGGAAGCTTATGAGGTGATGATGTAAAGCTGCTATAGGGCCGATTTGATTCACAATAGAAGGGATCTCTGGGAAAAATGGATTAAATGAACAATAAGTTGGTGAAAGACAAGGGATTTCAAGTGCAAACTAGTAAATAGCAGACATAAACATGTAATAGCAAGCCATTAATCATGCTAGGAATAACTATAAGCTAATCAAAACATAGAAATCAAACATTCCAGCCATACATAGAGGTATAAGACCCTCTAACTTCGGGAAAAGGCTATCAGACTTTGGGGAAAAACATATAAGACAAACTAACAACTCATAAACTATGCCGGAACGCCTAAACATATTCTCTAAGTCATTGGGCACTTGGACAAACAAGTTTTCATAGTTTTAGGCAAAGGGCTAGATCGGGACTAGGCCTCCTTGGTTCAACTAAATGATCAACAAATCAGTCAAAGAGGAAGTTTTATGGACTGAACTATGGGCAGCTGATAGATAGGTAGGGAAAACCATACATCCTACTCAACATACATAGAGCTGATGAATAAAACTTAGCAACAATACCTTAGGTTACTAAAGAGCAGCTAAGAATTCTTTAGCATAACTAAGGGAGAAGAAAACATCAAGCTATGAAGATTCAGGGATTTTGAGGTGCCTCCATGGGCATATCTCAAATCAATCTTTACTGATCTATAGCAGCAAGAAATATGAATTATGAGTGAAAACTAGAAGACAAAACACATTAAGAAGCACTATACCATTCTACCATGTCAAAGAATCCATCAACAATCCTTCATCATTCCTCAAAAGCATCCAAGAGGCAGTCCAAAAATCATAACTCAAGTGTATTCTTCAAAGCTCATATGACCAATGCATTAATTATTCTCTCTAGTTCAGCCTCTGATTTACAATGAGAACCATGGGATAAATAGGCTTGAGGGAGGAAAACCTCATGGAGCAACTAGCTATCCCATTGGCCAAGTCTAAATATCTAAACTTGTCCTTGAGGCTTTGCAAAGCCCAAGGCACAAAATATCCAATAAAATATCTAAAAAACTGCTAAAAACGGAAATTATATTGACTTTACATGATTTTCCCATGATAAAAATAGCTTAACGCACATTTGGGAAAAGCATATTTTTGGAGTTCAAAAATTACAAAAATACTTCATATTTATGCCTGAAAAAGGTCCCCTGACTTGCTGGATGCAAATGGCAGCCTTCCCGATGTCGAAATGAGGCTCATGATGGCTCGTTGGAAAGCTCTCTGTGTCTGCTTTCCAGCGCAAGTGGAAACACCTCAATCTGATCTCTGAAAGACTCTCAAAACTGTACATGTGTGCAAAAACCCAGAAAATAGCAGGCTGCTGATATGGCGGGCAGAATGTGCAAAATGAGGCTGTTTTTCGCCAATTTGAGGGGGCGAATGATCTTCAAATGCCCTGAAAATCGCTGGAGAGCTGCTCATGAAATTATGGAATCCATTGGTATCACCCTCCTCCCTTGATGACTCATCAAACTGAAATGGCGCATTTATGAGTTTTTGGCCAAAAACCCAAAAAATGCCAAAAAACAAAAAGTTTCCGAAACAGGCCCAAAATTTGCATGCATGACCCTCAAGGGTCCATAGAAACATGATCCGAAGCTGAAGCCAAAATATCGAGGGCTGATGTGCTTTTTGCTTCTTTCCGTGCTAGGCGCCTCTCCTTCAACTTCTTCAATTTTTCTTGTGCTACCTTCAATTTTCGCCTGGCAAACTGATTTAGCTTCTGAAAGTGAAGAGTCTTGTTTCTCTGTAGCTCAAGATCCCTGTTTGCCTTCTCAAGCTTTGTTTCCAAATGCTGGTTAGCCCTCTCAAGCCATGCTTCCTTGTTTTCCTCAATTTCCTGCTCAAAGAGGGCAGTGAGAGGAAAGGCTTCGAATTGAGCTTGTTCTTCTGCTCTCTGTTTCTCCAAGGCCCTTCTAAGCCCGATGGTCCTAGGCCTCTTTCGCCTAGGTTGGTCCTCTTCCTCTTCATCATCAAATTCGCCTATGAGCTCTTCAATTCTTACTTGTGCCTTTTCCGCCTCTTTCTTATACTTGATCGCCCTAGCTTCATGAATGGCTGCATGATACTTCATTTGTTTGTTTTCAACCTCCAAGAAGTGGTTGAAATTCCTCGCCCTTTGAAGATCTTCTTGTAACACCTCAATTTGCCCTTCTTTGTGAATGAGGAGGTTTTCAAGGATGCGGGCCTCATTATCACTGTCATCGCTTGGGATAGGGATGACAGCTGATTTACCTCCATGCTTGGCACCTTCTCCAACTGCACTTTTGCCTTTGAAGGCCAATCTAGCGCTTTTTCTCCTTGGCAAGCTAGAAGTTGTCTTTTTGGGCAATTTCCTCTTTTTAGGAACAGTTTTGGTCACTGTCAAGGAGGCAGCTTCAGCTTGCTGTCCTCCCTCAACATCCTGTCCAGCTTGTGGCTCAAAAGATGCTTCAATCGTTTGCTCAACCCGCTGCTCTTCAATCTCTGTCTGCTGCTGTTCCTCTTCCTGTACTTGCTGCTGTTCATCAACCTCTAGCTGCTGCCCCTCTTGTGACTTTGTTAGAGGCCAACCTACACTGTTATTTGTGTTTTCAAAACAAAACTTCAAAAATTAAAACCCTGCTCTTCAGGTCATTCACCTTGAAGACTACCTCTGTCAACAGATTTCTGTAGAGACCATACAGTGGAAAGAAAGGAGACCTTTTGGTTAGGTGAAAAATTAGCCCACAGTGTTAAGGAAAACACCTTCCACTTATGAATTTTGAGAAGTCAATCACCACCTTTGTACCTCTGCCTTTGATGTCAAAATACAACATCAACAACCTCTGTCCTTCACTATGCTGTTTACCTTTGAAAATCTCTGCCAACAAGTTTTCAACATGATACAATATGGTTTCTAGGAAAGGCAGACTCAAGTTAGATTGTAAAATTAGTGCATAGTGCTTTGTGAAGGACACCTTTTCTTGTGAGGTTCTGAGAAATCTAACACTACTTTGGTGCTTCTGGCTTCAATGTAAACTCTGATCATCAACAAGTGCCCAATCACTAACAACCCTGCCTTCTAGAAAATGGCCCTGTTTCACCTTCAGAAAAACTCTGTTCAACAATCTTCAGAATGATACAATGTAGTGCAATGAAAAAAAAAAGCAGACTTAGTTTAGGTGTAAAATCAGTGTACACAGTGGTTTAGAGAACACACTCTCTGCTTTGTGAGTTTAAAAACCTACCAACACCTCTATACCGCTGCCTCCAATGTTTAACTTCTCATCAACAAACTCTGCCTTTTAATGTGCTGTCATTTTTGGAAGCTCTCTGTCAACCAACCTTTAGTAGTGAAATATAGTGAAATAGGGGCAGATCTCTAGAAAAGGCTTGTTGTGATAAATGTTTTGATAACCCCGTTCCTTAGAAATGACCTTCCCCTCGAAACATATCACAACAACAGTTCTTCAAAATGACACCATTCAGTGAAAGAAAAGCAGAACTAGGCTAGGTAATATATCAGTGCACTATGCCTTTTTGGAAACACACCCTTGCTTGTGGGTTCAAAATATCTATCAATACATCTCTGCTCCTGTCTCTGATGTTAGAGTTCAACCATCAAAAACCTCTGCCCTCAGGAAAACGGCCCTATTCACCCTTATAATCCCTCTGTCAATGACTTTTTACAGTAGTGACAAAATACCGTGAAACAGGGGGGCAGTTTGCTACAAAGGTGTGCTTGTGAGGTAATGGCAACAGTCATTCTGTTCTTGAAATCTCTGATGTCAATCAATAAATGATTTGAAAACGACACAAACTGGTTCCTAACCATAAAACCCCGTATATTCATAATGCAATTACCTTATTTCACTGTGTAGGAAAAACTGCTTTTGTTTTTTAACAATAATGGCAAGGTCCGGGCTTTCAAACATTCTTGTCATTTATCAACACCTTGCAATCGATGGGGAGTTCATAAAAATACCTCAAATTTTGATGGATGCCCGCTTGAAAGGATGAAAGAAGCACTGGACACTCTGGATAGCTGCGCGGCAACCCTTGGAGAAAACCCGTCGCGCAGGAAAAAGGTTGTCGGGTCGGCCTGTCGTGTGGTCGGGCGGTCACCTACAGGCACGTCGCGCCCACCTACAGGCACGTCGCGCCGACGAAGGAAGCCTTTGCAGAAATCTGCCCAGGCACGTCGCGCCAAATCCCAGGCACGTCGCGCCGCCTCTGAGTGCAAATTTGTGAATTTTCGCCCAGTTTTTCTTGCTTGTTTGATGCTGTGGATGCACGGGATTTTGACTCTAGTTTTTTGAAAGTGAATTTCCTACTCTCACACTTCAAACTTATATCATTTTCAAACAAACATCCCAATGGTCATTTGAACATTAATTTTTAACTTTGTTTAGTGTTTAAACCTTGGGCTCGTAATTTGAATATATACACCTGATCCTTGATTCTGCCCCCGGGCTTTGAACCTAAGCAACTTCAACAAATTCTTCATTATCTCCGTCACAGCGTTTATAAAATTGCCAATGAGATACCTAAAATAGGTTTGTTGCTGATAGGACAGGATTCTGTAAGCCTGTTTTGACAATCTTCGGTCCTTTGACTGCTTTCTCCAATCTTTAAACACAAAAGGTGCCAAGTTCACTGACCCAACTTGGATTTGCATATGGCTTCTCAATTTCGAAGGCGCCTCATTTTTGTTTCAAATAACTTCCTGCTTGAAGGTACATTACTGATGATATATCTGTCTTTTGAATGGTGGGAGAAATGCATTTGCCTCAAACTCAAAGACTGACCATTTATCAAACTGCCTCTTTGTCTATTCATAGCATTGTATACCTGTCATCATGCATTCTATGGCTCAACCTTGGCCACTGTTTTACTTTCTCAGTGATAATCCAAAGAAATTTAATCAGAATGTGTCAAAGAGCACTTTGACCAACCTTGGCGATTGTTGTTTTATTCAACATGAGATGGCCTGTGTTCTTCCGATGGATTGGATAATTGCTGCTTCCAGGTGATTCACAAGTTTTTCTCTGGACTGTAAATACACTCTTTAGGTTGCATCCTTTCACATTAGACTTTTCTGTTTACTCAGAAGGGATTTCCTTAGATTTCTGGGCAGGTGATCATAGAATGTCTTTAACCCTTTTTAAATCAACTGCTCCTTTTGGCATTAATAGTATACAATATGTTCAATATTTTCTCCTTTCCACTATATGTACTGTCTGACAGGTAGCTTTTTGAAGAGGGAAATCAATACATTTATATCATAAACAGTAACACTTACCTGTGTAAATGATTTTTATTCAATCTCTTTGTAACATTCCGTTGTATTTCAAATCAAACAACTTCAGCAATTTGCAATAGCTTTGGCCATCTACTCATGCATGGAGGAGGCTCTTCATCAGATAAGGTGTCTGAAGGTTTTTAAACAATTCTTTTCGAGACAGCCTTTTTCTGAAGATGATGGTAAGTAAACTACTTGGAAAACATCAGTCTTAGCATCTTCTCTTGCAAGCATCATTGTGTGTCAGCAGAAACCCTAGCCAGAGTAATACTGTCTCCCTGCACTGTCCTAAGGGTGATTTAGATATTTGGCTTGTTCATCTCATGATTGATTACTTTAACAAATAACCTTTTTGACTATGAAGGTCAGTGCTTTCTTGAAAAACCAAGAACTTTCTCCTGCCTGTGTAATGGCATTGGTTATCATCTGTTCTATCTGATCTTGTGGATAGACAGGGTACTTATGCTTTGGAATTTTCACCAATGACATGCCTTTTTCATTTCATCAATTCACATGATTTTGAAAGTTTGAGATGAGCTTTTTTTATCAAATCAGACTCTCCTTTCTTTTGAACCAGCATATTTCAAGCTCCATTCCTGTTATGATCATCAATTACCTTCATGAAACCTGAAGATATTGTTTCATTGTTTCAGTAAAGGAAAACCTGGACTTTTGCAACCTTCTGAGTCAACACTGGCCTGCGCCCTCTGCTTATGGATGAAGGAGGCACCCTAACCCTCTGCTTGTAAATGAAGGATGTTCTGGGCCTTGACAATTTACCATTTTGCTGAGACAGTGGCGACCCTTTCTTACTGTGATTTTCATGCTGGAAAGAGCTGTAAGGTCCTGATGAGTGACTTTTGTTTTGCAGCTTCATCTCAGGCTCACAATACATTTAGAAGCAACTGTTCCTGTAACTGTAGATCAAGCATTTTCTCCTGAGATGAAGTTATATTTCCTGTCCTTGTAGAAACCATAGAACACTGTGAAAAATCCACTAGTCAGCTTGAGATTAGGCTTTATGCAGTGCTGAGACCTAAGGAATACGAGTGGCGCGACTTAAGGCTGTTTGTCAATTTCATTTGCAAAGTAAGGGATCAGTCATGGTAGGTCTGCTGCAGATGGAGGCTTTTTTGGCTTTTTGATGATTGCCAAAGGTGAAATGTCCTAAAACGCCACTTCCTAATATAGGGGAGACTTTTGAAACAGATGTGGATTTGCTTTTTAAAGCTGATGGGCAGACCAATAAGGCTGAGGTTAGATAGGATTGTGACAAGGAGGTTTTGGTTTTGCCAGGGGTGGACTGAATAGGTAGAAAGGCGAAAAAAGTTTTAGGAGGGTTTTCTGGATGACATATTGACATAAGGAAATCAGTTTCTAGAAAACTCAGCTGTAGATATAGTCATCACTAACATGTAAAAAAAAAAAATACTGATGGCTAACACCCGTATCATTTTTGCTAAGTTGTGACTGCCCAGGTGCCTTGTGCACGTTCGGGCAGCCCGTTTTCCGTTTTCTCCATTGTGGCATTGTTCGGTCGAGCGCGTCGTGTCGCGCTGTGGGAGGTCGCCCGACCGGGCGCGTTCGGGTCGGCCCGTTTTGTTCGAGGGTGCTCGTATTAGTTTTGCTAATTTGTGACCGCTTGGGTGCGTTGTGCACGTTCGAGCAACCTGTTTTCCGTTTGCTCCCATGTGGCATCGTTTGGTCAGGCACGTCGTGTCGCACCTTGTGATCAGGTCGCCCAATAGGGTGCGTTCAGGTCGGGCCATTTCGTTCGAGGGTGCTTGTATCAGTTTTGCTAAGTTATGACCGCCCGGGTGCCTTGTGCACATTCGGGTGGCACGTTTGCCATTTTCTCCCTTATGGAATCGTTTGGTCGAGTGCGCCGTGTCGCACCATGTGAGGTCGTCCGACCGGGCACATTCGGGTCAGGTCGTTTCCTTCGAGGGCACCCATATCACTTTTGTTAAGTTGTGACCACCCGGGTGCCTTGTGCACGTTCGGGTGGCCCGTTTGTCGTTTTCTCCCTTGTGGCATCGTTCGGTCGGGTGCTTCGTGTGAGGGCGCCCGACCGGGCATGTTTGGGTCGGGCCGATTCATTCAAGGGTGCCCGTATCAATTTTGCTAAGTTGTGACCGCCCAGGTGCCTTGTGCACGTTCGAGCGGCCCGTTTTCCATTTTCTCACATGTGGCATCATTTAGTCAGGCGCGCCGTGTCGCGCCGTGTGAGGTCGCCCGACTGGGCACGTTCATGTCGGGTTGAGCCATTTCGTTCGAGGGTGCCCGTATCAGTTTTTCAAAGTTGTGACCGCCCGGGTGCTTTGTGCACATTCGGGTGGTCCGTTTTTCATTTTCTCCCTTGTGGCATCGTTCGTTCGGGCGCGCTGTGTGAGGTCGCCCGACCGGACGCGTTCGAGTCGAGCCGTTTCGTTCGAGGGTGCCCATATCAGTTTTGCTAAGTTGTGACCGCCCGGGTCCCTTGTGCATGTTCGGGCGGCCCATTTACCATTTTCTCCCTTGTGGCATCGCTCGGTCAGGCGCACCATGTGAGGTCGCCCGACCGGGCGGGTTCAGGTCGAGTCGGGCCGTTTCGCTCGAGGGCGCCCGTATTAGTTTTGCTAATTTGTGACTGCCCGGGTGCTAGCTTGTGCATGTTCGAGCGACCTGTTTTTTGTTTTCTCCCTTGTGGCATCATTCAGTCGGGCACGCCGTGTCGTGCAATGTGAGGTCGCCTGATCGGGCGCGTTCAGGTCGGGCCGTTTCATTCGAGGGCGCCCGTATCAGTTTTGCTAAGTTGTGACCCCCTGGGTGCCTTGTGCACGTTCGAGTGGCCCGTTTTATGTTTGCTCCCTTGTGGCATCATTCGGTCGGGTGCGTCGTGTCGCTCCGTGTGAGATCGCCCAACCGGGCGCGTTCGAGTCGGGTCGGGCCGTTTCGTTTGAGGGCGCTCGTATCAGTTTTGCTAAGTTGTGACCGCCCGGGTGCCTTGTGCACGTTCGGGTGGCCCGCTTGTCGTTTTCTCCCTTGTGGCATCGTTCGATCGGGTGCGCCATGTGAGGGCGCCCAACCGGGCGCGTTCAAGTCAGGTCGATTCGTTCGAGGGTGTTGAGCATTAGAAAAGGTATGCATTTGCCATGTATTTCTTTATCTCTTTCCTTTAATTATGACTCCTTTATATTCTAGAATGATAATATATTGAAGAATTACAATAGAATTGAGGAGATTAGTGCTTATTGCGAAATTAACTAAAGATTGTATTTTCTTCCATATAGGAACTAGATGAAGTGGGAAGCCACCATTCGGGAGGAAAAGACAAGGCAGGTGTAACTGTTGTCCCTTCAACAAAAGGCCGTATCCAGACAAGAAGATCAAGATTGGAGCGCATAGTCAAAGTAAAGAAAGGAACAGCGTGGCATCAGCGCAAGAAGACAAAACAATGACTAAATATGGAAGATAGAACGAATCCCTCAAGATCTCTCGATCCTGAGGGATCGCTGCTCAAAGTTATATGTACTTCTTGTTTCATCCACTGGCTATTATAAAAGAACAGCGCTTGTAGAAATCACATTATTAGACATATTATTATTATTCATATTTCCTTCTGTAATTTCATAATTGTTCATCGACTCTCGTTAATTAAAACAAAGTGTAATTGCTTGTAAACTCTGCTACATATTATTAATACATAATTCGGTTGTCGTTCCATTATTTGATACTGGAGTAGTTCAGCGGTGCTTCACTAGTGGCTAAGGGCCCGGCCCTGGTGGATCCACTCGCTATTTGTACCTTTACTTCCCAATTCCAGTCGTGTGATGGTTTGCATTAGTTTTCATTTCCTTTAACCACATTGCTTCACAGTTGTCTTGGTTTATAGCTTACTGTTTAATGATTTATGAAATTGGTGTGTTGCATCAGTGAATTGCGTTGCTCTTCCTTTCCACATAACAAGAGTATTTATTCCTTTATAATTTGTATTGTTATGCTTTGCAGATACAGAGCTTCGCTATTCAAGATTGCTGTTCATTTCCATTAGAAATAATTTGCTATTCATTTCCATTAGAAAGAATTTGCTGTTCATTTCCAATAAATACATTTGTTGTTCATTTCGGTTAATTCGCTTTACTGTTTATTCCTTTCTTGCAAGATTTTGGTTTTGCTTTGGAGTGTTATTACAGAGATCTTGCTTAGTCTATTTTCATTAGCAGCATTAGTGATTTAACATAGTTACCATTTCCATTTAATTGCTTTAGTGTGGAGTGTAAGATCATCAAATGTAAAGGACATTGGTTGTTACTGCCTATGTTTTCATATTGATTACCTTGTTCATATTTGATTTCATTTACATCAGTTGACAGAGGAAAGAGTTATTAGTATTGCATCCTTGACTGATGATTGTTGAGTGAGTGATTGAACTTCAGAACATTGAGTTTGATATTGTTGTAATCAGATTTCATTTTCAAGCATCTGTTTACTCTTATATTTAAGACACTGTACTGCGCATTGAAGAGCATTACTCTTAGATTAAATTGTTGCCTCAGACTGAGTACACTCTTGAGATAAACCTGGATTGATAATTAATGTAGGATAAATAGGAGTTAAAAAGACACCTTTTATACCTCAACATTTTGGCGCCGTTGCCGGGGAAGAATGTAGCCATTTAGAAAGAGTGATGTATATTTGACTTTCTCTGCTAAGGAAGAATTGGGTATTAAAAACGGAAGGTAAGAACCTGCGTAATGAACGAGGAACATGCTCGCTCACTGGCCCGCTTCATAGCAGAACTGCGTAGTAGTCTAAGGTAGGAATGAATGCTTGCATTTTTTTGAATGACTAGAAAATCTATTCAAAACAAAATTCCTCCTAGACCTGAAAAACCTAAGGGACCGGTGACCCTTGGGCGAACAACCTTCATCGATAATATCATTAAGAAAGCTGAATCTCAGCCATCAATAGGCCCTAAGAAAATTTCTTCTAGACAACCTACTAGCTCCCTTCGGGCCACAGAATCACCATCTGTAGCTTTTGCTGAGGTGCATAGCCAAACAGAAGAGATTGAGCAAGATTCTCAAGAAATTGGGAATTCTCGCCCAATTTCTTTACAAGAAAGGAACTCTAGTAATCTCCGCGAAGGAGGAGGAGAAACAGGGGAAGTAGAAGAACCAAGATCCCCTCTCGAAGTAATCCAAACACCAAGCAGCCCAGATAAGGGAAGTGCTATCAAAATCATCCAAAACAAAACTGAAGAACCTGAAGAACTAAAATCCCCTCAGATAATAGTTCAGAAAGGGACACTAATTATCCCAGACCAAGGAAGTGATGTTAAGGTCATCCCTACTCCTTCTAGTCAGCCTAGGAATAATTCCCTAGAAATCCCAAAAGGATATTGGAACATATTTGATCAAATGGACCACAACCAGAAAACACCCCAAACTTCCACACTGCAATATCCCATTGTGGACACTGCAGTGAATGCACCTATGAAGGCCATTCCTCTCCAGCATATTCCTACATTCCATGGCTTAACATCGGAAGATCCAGATGAATTTCTGTTTGAATTCTATGTATTATGTAGGGGGTATGACTATACCACCAATCCCCAAAAGCTAAAATTATTCCCCTCCACATTAAAAGGAGCAACTCTACGATCTGGTTTATGGGGTTAGGTGGAGGTGTTATAAATGACTGGGATCATATGAAAGTTGCTTTTCTAAGGAAATATCAGGATTATTGTAGGTCCAGGGAAAGAAAGGATGAAATATTTCAGATGACAGCAAAACCTAATGTAACATTGGAGGAATATGTAGAACGCTTTCAATACAACCTCCAGAGATCACCTTATGCATATTTACCCTTACCTGATAATGTGTTAAAGACTACATTAATTAAAGGGATGAAGGAATAATGGGTTGAAACATTAAACATCATGGGAAAAGGTGACATATATTAGGAAAATTTTGCTGACATTATTAATTTATGTATCAGAAGTTCGAGAGGCAGCACAAGATTAAAACTAGTAGAATGTGACGTGATCACAAGGGATAGCAAGACCTCCGATGGAGGTATAACCCGCACAGAAATTGGCAAAATACTAGAAGATTTCAAAATTGATATTCTAGGGACTCTGACAATGCAGCTCGATATCATGCAAGCTAAACAAAAGCAAGCAGAAGCAGAACAAAATTTGGCAATATTCTGCCCTAGATGCAGAAAGAAACATAGCCATAAAGAGTGCCCGCTGGATACAGTCCAAGTCTGTGCCATCTGCACGAAAGATCACTCCACAGAAAGTTGCCCCTCACTCCCGGGATTGAAAGCAGACTACAAAGAAGCGAAAGAAGAAACAAAAACGAGATACCTACTCAATCAGTGTTGTCAATGTCAGCCACGACAAACAGGTATGCCCATTGATCCATCTTCTTCTTTTCAGTCTGCTTAGTATAATGCTCAGCAATATAATGGAATGTGGCAAAATCAGCCACCCTTCCCTAGTTTGTCACAGCAGCCATTTCCTACACCACCATGGCCAAACCAAACAAATCAAACCAATTGGCCAAACTTTCCTTACTGTCCACCATTTTGGAAAAATAATACATATCCAATACAATGGTCCCCCTCCACCTCGCAGAGTCGGACCTGGCAATCAAACTGGCAAAGATCTATGAATCAACCAGCTGGAACAATTCCTCTCCCTCCACCTACACTGCCAACACCATATACATTGCAACAAAATCCCCAGACCAACTTAAGACCACAACTCCCAACCCAACCTAACCTGAACCCTAATAATAGACCGGTTCAATCTGTTCAAATAATCGAAGCACCAGAACTAGAAACCGAATTAAGGGAGTGCAATGACCTTCAACTAAGGTTTGGGCGCATAATAGAATCAGAGGGAGACAAAAATGTTCAAGTTGAAAATCCATTACCTTCAGAACAAACATTGCAAAAGGAGAATGATGTTAGACAACAAACTCATGAGCAAGCAACCACCTCTTCTCCACCATTCCCAGAACGACTAATCATACCTTGTCCAATAGAACATCCTAATTTTTATCTTCTGGGAGAACTGAAAATTTTGTGTATAAAAATCCCACTCCTCAAAGCTATCCAAGATATTCCCATTATGCAAAGACCATCAAATAACTATATATAAGAAAGCTAAAGAGGAGAACAACAACTAACCCAACCGTCCAAGTAGTCGGCACTCTATCTGACTTACTATCAGGAAGAGAAGCACCTGTAAAGTATGAGGACCCAGGAAATCCTATAGTTACGATGAAAATCAATGGACAATCATTTCCAAATGCCTTAGTTGATTTGGGAGCTACAATAAATATCCTAAAAACCACCACTTGTCAAAAACTTGGCATTACATCATTAGATCCAACAACAACCTTATTGGAATTGGCTGACCAATCAGTAGTCAAGCCAGAAGGCACACTACATGATGTAATGGTATCTGTAGCCTCCTGGGAATACCCTGCTGACTTCCTGATCATTAACCCCAAAAACGGGCTAGATGGACACCCTTTAATCTTAGGTACACCTTGGCTGGCAACTGTTGATGCTTACATTGGCTGCCGGCAAGGCAGCATGACTATAACTAGAGGGAGTTATGTCAAGAATTTAGCCTTATACTCTCCAGCCCAGCCAAGCCTAACGATAATAGAAACAAAGAAACAGCCTGTATCATACCTCATAGAAAACATTAGATCACCATTAACCATAGAAGATGCCCTCGAATTTAAAGACCAAACAGAGGATGACATCATTAACAGTTTTATTAACCAACCAAAAACCAGATCCCATTTGCAATGTCACATGATCAAGGCAGCATTTGATAATGAAGAAGAAGAAGATCCCCTGAAAGACATTCAAGATCAATCAATACCTACCACTTGTGTTTACAATAGCAAAACTATAGAAATTGACCCAGGAAAAACTTTGAACATTAACAAAAATCTGAGTGCTGAACAAGAAGGGAAGTTGGTCCAACTACTGAAAAAATATAAGGGAGATTTTGCATGGGATTACCCAGACATGAAAGGAATTGATCCCCAGTTATGTACACACCACATCTATACAGAAAAAGATGCTAGACCCATTTGCCAACCGCAACAAAGATTAAACCCTCATCTTAAGGATATTGTGAAAGCTGAATTACAAAAACTTTTGGATGTAAAATTTATTTATCCAATATATGATAGTAAGTGGGTCTCTCCACTAGTAGTGGTGCCAAAGAAGAATGGAAATTGGAGGATATGTGTAGACTACAGAGAACTAAACAAAGCAACCTAGAAATACCACTTTCCCCTTCCTTTCATTGATCAGGTATTAGATACATTAGTAGGAAATAAATTCTTTTCTTTCTTAGATGGCTTCAGTGGATACAATCATATTCAAATTGCCCCTGAAGACCAAGATAAGACTACTTTTACCTATCCTTGGGGGACATTTTCTTACAGAGTTTTACCCTTTGGTCTATGCAATGCCCCTGGCACATTTCAGAGGGCCATTCTCAGCATCTTTTTAGATTAATAAATGAACGGCTCGAAGTATATATGGATGATTTCACACCTTATGGATATGATTTTGAGCCAGCATTAGAAACATTGGAAAAAGTGCTGCAAAGGTGTACTACCACCAGGCTATGCTTAAGCCATGAGAAGTGTCACATGATGATGACCAAGGGACTCATCTTAGGTCATTATATCTCAGCAGCTGGAATACAGGTAGATCTAGCTAAAATTCAAATAATTTTGTTAATACCTACTCCTACCACACAAACAAAGGTACGTAGCTTTCTAGGATTTTCTGGTTATTATAGAAGAATCATAGAGCATTATTCTCAAATAGCTGTACCTCTATACGCACTAACAGGGAATGTTGATTTTAATGGGACAGATAAATGTGGCCATGCTTTTGAGGATCTGAAAAAGCTTCTATCAACAGCCCCAGTGCTAAGGGGCCCAAATTGGGATTTTCCATTCCAAATTTCATATGATGCCTCAGAAATAGCTATTGGAGCAGTCCTTAGCCAGGAAGAAGATAAAAAACCATATGCAATTTATTATATTAGCAAGAATCTATCTCCTGCTGAATTAAACTATATTGTGACTGAGAAAGAATTTTTAGCTGTAATACATGCTGTAAATAAATTTAGACATTATATAACTGGGTATCCTGTAGTTTTATATACAGATCACTCTGCCATAAAATTTTTAGAAAATAAACCTGTACAAATGGTAGAGTAACAAGACGGTTGATTCTATTGTAGGAATTTGACATCACAATAAAGGATCGACTGGGAAAAGAGAATCTTGTAGTTGATTTTCTCTCACAAATTCCAAAACCAACAAACATAGCAGCAGTCGAAGATTAGTTCCCAAATGAACATTTGTTTGCTGTTACTGCCAGAACCCCATGGTATGCTGATGTTGCAAATTATTTAGCAGTAAGTAAATTACCTAAGCATCTAATTCCCAATGAACGAAAACAAATAGTGCAACGCAGTACCCGATTCTCTTGGATTGGGGGCTACCTATTTCATACAGGAGTAGATATGCACATCAGGAGATGCGTTCGAGAAGACGAAATATTTGACATTTTGAAAGCATGCCATGACGGGCCGTGTGGCGGAAATTTCGCAGATTGCAGGATTGGTCACAAGGTTTTACAAACAGGCTATTACTGGCCTACAATTTTTAAAGTTGCTAAAAAGTTTGTACAAGCCTATGATAGTTGCCAACGAACGGGACACCCTGGACAGTCCAATGAAATGCCTTTGAATCCACAGTTAGTAATCGAGCCATTTGAGTGTTGGGCGCTCGATTTTGTTGGTCCTATTAACCCACCATCAAATTAGAAAACATACATACTAGTTGCAATAGAGTATGTTACTAAATGGGTGGAAGCAGAGGCACTTCCAAGAGCTACAGAAGACTTTGTAATACAGTTCCTTTTCCAAATATTTGTGTAATATGGCCTCCCAAGGGACATAATTACAGATGGAGGACCATAATTTTTAGGTAATAAAATTGCTGCAACATTAAAAAATTACCACATTCAGCACAAAATTACAACCCCATACCACCCACAGACAAATGGCCAAGTAGAGAGCACGAATAAGGTGATAGAATCTATACTTACAAAAATAATTGCATCACACAGACGTGACTGGGCTTCAAGATTGCCAGAAGCCTTGTGGGCGTACCGAAAAACATGGAGGAATACCACTGGGTATTCACCATATCAATTAGTATTTGGAAAAGAACCCATATTTCCAATGGACTTTGAAATTCAAACATTAAGAACAGCCCAGGAGGTGGGTTTGAATTTAAATGAGGCCCAGATCAGCAGATTACAGCAAATCAATGAGTTAGATGAAATTAGGCTCTCTGCCCTCTAGCACACTGCATTAATTCAACAGCAGAGAGCAAAATGGCACGATTCCCTCATTAAAAAGAAAATCTTCCACAAAGGAGATTGGGCACTCCTATATGACTCCAGGTTTCAGGATTTCCCTGGAAAACTCCAGACACGATGGCTTGGACCTTATGAGATACAGAAAGTGCATGACAATGGCACCATTACATTAACTACCATTGATGGATCTGGACATTCTTTTAAAGCTAACGGTCATCGAGTACAACTTTACCATAAACCGCCTAATCGAGAATCCTTTTACCAGCAATTAAGGGGAGATTCTACAATGCAGATTCTTGCTGAGGAAGATAATTCCTCCTCAGCACTCATTCACTGAATAATTCCTTTATTTCTTAAACTTGTACATAAGTTTTTCTTTTTAATTTTGCTTGTATGAACTGTTTTTTTGTACAAATTTTATTTTTCGTGATGTTCCTCTTAAATGAATAGCAATCTTGTGTGCTTTTATTTTTCGTGTTGTTCCTCTTAAGGAACAGTTGTTGTTCCTCTTAAGGAACAGTAGCCGTTCCTCTTAAGGAACAACGCGTTTGTGTGTTCATATTTTTGTTGTTCCTTTCAAAAGGAATAGCAATTCCACCAATTGATTTTGATGTTCCTTTCAGAAGGAACAGCATTTCCATTGAATGTTTTTGTTGTTCCTTTTAAAAGGAACAACATTTTTGCTGATTGTTTTTGCTGTTCCTTTCAAAAGGAACAGCATTTCCGCTGATTGTTTTTGTTGTTCCTTTCAAAAGGAACAGTAATTTTGTCGATTGTTTTTGCTGTTCCTTTCAAAGGGAACAGCATTTCTCCCGATTTTTTTTGTTGTTCCTTTCAAAAGGAACAGCATTTTGCAGATTTTTTTTGGTGTTCCTCTTAAGGAACAACAGTTGTTCCATCTAAGGAACAGCAGCTGTTCCATCTAAGGAACAACAATTTTTGAGTGCATTTTTCTTTCTTAGAACAGCATTTTGATAATTTTTGTGAATTCTTCATGATCCTTTTAAGGAAAACATACAAATTTATGCAAGGACACAAAATTAGAGGTTACTGGAATCAGCATATGAAAGAGAAATTGTAATCTTTAAAGAAATTGCTTTGTATTGATAAGAAAAAAGGCAAGGACACAACTATCTATATCACCTTGTTGTCTTTATTTTCACTAAAACTAATTTGATTAATTATTTTTATCATGTTGGTTCTTCCCTAATCCTCATAATTCACTTTGACTTTTATTATTGAATAAGAATAAGGGCATGCTTTCCTCTATTGAGATGTTCAAACTTATTCCACCATCCCTACTCTTAAGGAGTGTTGAGCCACCCTTTATACATAAATAGGCAAGTGCTATATAAAAGAAAAAGAAAAGAAAAAATATATATTTATATGATTACTAAAAATTCTATGATATGTCAGATGGAGGATAGGGGGTCTCATCATGAGCCAGCGTACCATGATCATAAGGAAGCAGTGAAGTGGCATTCCCATTATGGCCACCACACCAGGGACATGATCTAATGGGCAACTCTGAAAAATAAAAAGTCCTTGGAACAGGTCTCATCACGAGCCGGCCTGCCCACCTTTCACTCCTTCCTGGTGAATGGCATTGTGATTCATCTGGTTCCTAAACTAGCACAATGGCCTCCATCATCACATCACAAAGCACTTTCTTAGGCATATATAAAGGATTATGGTTCCAAGGGTGAAAAAATAACTTTTTCAAGGTTATGGACACCTGTGGGCAACAGAGCTCTGCTGATGGTATTGGAGTCATATTTTTCACAACTCAATAGCAATTATAAACCCTTTGCTTATATCTTTATCTTAATTACAAATGAGATTATGATCCTAACACCCTTTGTTGAACCTTTATACATGAAATCTTGTTTATAAATCAATCATAATGGTTTAAGTGAATAATGACTGCATAAGCACTTTTATTTATGTCAGCTGTCCTTTTCCTTATTTTCGAATCATTACATAGCATTTCATATCTATTCACGATTTCATAATATGCCTCGATTTCAGTGATTCGATAATTTTTTTGACCATATCATAAGTATGCATGCCTTTCTATGTTGTACAACTACCTGCAGTAAGCTGCTCCTCCATTTGACGGTCGAGGGCGACCTATCATATTTCAGGGGGGTGCGGGTGACTTTTAAATATGCCTGCATATGGGTCAATTACCTATTTTCATCAATTCCCGAAAATAGCAAGTTTAACGGTATTTTCCTAACATGCACGGGGTGTTGTTCCATTGCCATTTCTGTGTATTATTGTGAAGAACTAACAGTGTGCACGATTTAGACGAAATGGGAGGATGAGCAGTACGTAGCGAACCACAAGTCCTAACAGTCTCCGACGCTGCATGAGAAATTCTGGAGAGAGCAGGATGGATTACATACCCTACACGACTGCAGTAGCCCCATGAAACTATGGCTATCGAATTTTTGCAGAACTTGCAGGAGAGTTATTCTATGGTAAGAGGTAGGCAAATAACAGTGACAGATGCAGTAATTTCCGAGGTATCTGGGCTACCGGCAGTTGGACCCATATGGAACCATAAAAAAGTGAAACTTCAAGAGGCCATGAACATCTTTCGGGATGAAGGACAGACCCTGATCGTCAAAGGAAAAGGAGTCCAGCCAGCAATTCTTGGAGAACCATGGACAGAACTAGCCAGAGTAGTGCAAAGCTACATTACATGCGACGGAAGAAAGGATGTGGTAAGACCACGCCACCTCAAATTATTAGCAGTAATAAAACAGAAATGCGCTGTGAATTTGCCTGCATTTTTAAATTTCTTACTACATGACGCTGCTCAGAGCATAAGGAAATCCCGTCATACAGGGATGGTAGTAAGCCACCACTGTATAATTCGATTAATAGTCAGTTACAGTCTTGCCCAGCAGCAGACTCACTGGGAAGAATTGGTATTCTCAATTGACGGAGGAACAGCCTTACCTGCCCCAAAACGAAAAAGAGTCACCAGCACAGCAAACAAACCTCTGAAACGTAGACAGTCCTCCAGATTAAGAAGAAGCAGGGGAATGTTGGGAAGCCTTTAGGGTAGCAGCAGCCAACCCATGGAATTACCTAGTTCTGAAGAAGAGCAACCGCCGCAGCTTGAAGGAGGAGAAGATCAGGAAGAAGAGCAACCCCCGCAACTTGAAGGAGGAGAAGATCAGGAAGAAGAAGAAAGTAACCATACCAGTGAAGAAGAAAGGGAGGAATCAAAACCTCCAGCCTATTCTCTAACTACTTTACATGTAAATTATGGTTTTCATGAGGACATGAAAAAGGGTAAGCAGGGGGGTGTGTTGAGAATTAGAAAAGGTATGCATTTTCCATGTATTTCTTTATCTTTTTCCTTTAATCATGACTCCTTTATATTCTAGAATGATAATATATTGAAGAATTACAATAGAATTGAGGATTAGTGCTTATTGTGAAATTAACTAAAGATTGTCTTTTCTTCCATATAGGAACTAGATGAAGTGGGAAGCCACCATTCGGGAGGAAAATACAAGGCAGGTGTAACTGTTGTCCCTTCAACAAAAGGCCATATCCAAACAAGAAGATCAAGATTGGAGCGCACAGTCAAAGTAAAGAAAGGAATAGTGTGGCATCAGCGCAAGAAGACAAAACGATGACTAAATATGGAAGATAGAACGAATCCCTCAGGATCGATGACTAAAGATGGAAGATAGAACGAATCCCTCAGGATCTCTCGATCCTAAGGGATCGCTGCTCAAAGTTATCTGTACTTCTTGTTTCATCCGCTGGCTGTTATAAAAGAACAGCGCTTGTAGAAATCACATCATTAGACATATTATGATTATTCAGATTTCCTTTTGTAATTTCATAATTGTTCATCGACTCTCGTTAATTAAAACAGAGTGTGATTGCTTGTAAACTCTGCTACATATGATTAATACATAATTTGGTTGTCGTTCCATTATTTGATACTAGAGTAGTTCGGCGGTGCTTCACTAGCGGCTAAGGGCCCGGCCCTGGTGGATCCACTTGCTATTTGTACCTTTACTTCCCAATTCCAGTTGTGTGATGGTTTGCATTAGTTTTCATTTCCTTTAACTGCATTGCTTCACAGTTATCTTGGTTTATAGCTTACTATTTAATGATTTATGAAATTGGTGTGTTGCATCAGTGAATTGCGTTGTTGTTCCTTTCCACATAACAAGAGTATTTATTCCTTTATAATTTGTATTGTTATGCTTTGCAGATACAGAGTTTCGCTATTCAGGATTGTTGTTCATTTCCATTAGAAAGAATTTTCTGTTCATTTCTAGTAAATAGATTTGCTGTTCATTTCTGTTAATTCGCTTTACTGTTTATTCCTTTCTTGCAAGATTTTGGTTTTTCTTTGGAGTGTTATTACAGAGAGCTTGCTTACTCTATTTTCATTAGCAGCATTAGTGACTTAACACAGTTACCATGTCCATTTAATTGCTTTACTGTGGAGTGTAAGATCATCAGCTGTAAAGGACATTGGTTGTTGCTGCCTACGTTCTCAGATTGATTACCTTGTTCATATTTGATTTCATTTACATCAGTTGACAGAGGAAAGAGTTATTACTACTGCATCGTTGACTGATGATTGTTGAGTGAGTGATTGAACTTCAGAACATTGAGTTTCATATTGTTGTAATTAGATTTCATTTTCAAGCATCTGTTTACTCTTGTATTTAAGACATTGTACTGCACATTGAAGATCATTACTCTTAGATTAAATTGCTGCCTCAGACTGAGTACACTCTTGAGATAAACCTAGATTGATAATTAATGTAGGATAAGTAGGAGTTAAAAAGACACCTTTTATACCTCAACAGAGGGCGCCCGTATCAGTTTTGGTAAGTTGTGACCGCCCGGGTGCCTTGTCCACGTTCGAGTGGCCCGTTTGCCGTTTGCTCCCTTGTGGCTTCGTTCGTTCGGGCGCGTCGTGTCGCGTCGTGTGAGGTCACCCGACCGGGTGCGTTCGGGTCGGGCCGTTTCGTTCGAGGGCGCTCGTATCAGTTTCGCTAAGTTGTGACCGCCCGGGTGCCTTTTGCACATTTGGGTGGCCCATTTTCCGTTTGCTCCCTTGTGGCATCATTCGTTTGGGTGGCCCGTTTTCCGTTTGCTCCCTTGTGGCATCGTTCGGTCAAGCATGCCATGTGAGGTCGCCTGACCGGGTACGTTCGAGTCGAGTCGGGTTGTTTCGTTCGAGTACGCCCGTATCAGTTTTGCTAAGTTGTGACCGCCCGGGTGCCAACTTGTGCACTTTCAGGCAAAATGTTTGTCGTTTTCTCCCTTGTGGAATTGTTTGGTCAGGTGCACCGTGTCACGCAGTGTGAGGTCGCCCGACCAGGCGCGTTCAGGTTGGGCCATTTCGTTCGAGGGCACCCATATCAGTTTTTCTAAGTTGTGAATGCCTGGGTGCCTTGTGCACATTCGGGTGGCCCGTTTGTCGTTTTATCCCTTGTGGCATCGTTCAGTCAGGCGCGCCGTGTCGCGCCGTGTGAGGTTGCCCGACCGGGTGCATTCGAGTTGGGTCAAGCCATTTCGTTCGAGGGCGCGTGTATCAGTTTTGCTAAGTTGTGACCGCCTGGGTGCCTTGTGCATGTTTGAGTGGCCCGTTTGCCTTTTTCTCCCTTATGGCATCATTCGGTCGGGCGCGCCATGTGAGGCCGCCCGACCAGGCGCATTCGGGTCAGGCCGATTCGTTCGAGGGCACTCGTATCAGTTTTGGTAATTTTTGACCGCCCGGGTACCTTGTGCACGTTCGGGTGGCCTGTTTTCTATTTTCTCCCTTGTGGAATCGTTCGTTCGGGCGAGCCGTGTCGCGCCGTGTGAGGTCGCCCGACCGGGCGCATTCGGGTCGGCCCGTTTCATTCGAGGGCGCCCGTATCAGTTTTGCTAAGTTGTGACCACCCGGGTGCCTTGTGCACGTTCGGGCAGCCTGTTTACCGTTTTCTCCCTTGTGGCATCGTTCGTTCAGGCGCGCCGTGTCGCATTGTGTGAGGTCGCCCGACATGGCGCGTTCGGATCGGGTCGTTTCATTCGAGGGCGCCCGTATCAATTTTGCTAAGTTTTGACTGCCCGGGTGCCTTGTGCACGTTCGGGCAGCCCGTTTGCCATTTGCTCCCCTATGGCATCGTTCATCGTGTCACGTCGTGTGAGGTCACCTGACCAGGTCGTGTCATGTGAGGTCGCCCAAGGAAACACGTTCGGGCGGGTCGAGTCAGGTCGGTTTGGGTCGTATGAGGGTGGTCGTATCAAAAATTCTAAGTTGTGACCACCCCTTTTGCTTGTGCGCGTTTGTGCGATCCCTTTTCTGTTTCCTCCCTTGTGCACCCTTTGTTCGGGCGGGTCGTGCCGTGCCGTGTGAGGGGCGCGCCACAGGAAACTCGTTCAGGTCAAATCGTGTGAGGGAGGTCGTATAAAAAATGCTAAGTTGTGACTGCCCATGTACCTTGTGCATGCTAATGCGACCCATTTGTCATTTTCTCCCTCGTGCCTTTGACATTCAGGCGGGTCCGGTCGGGTTGGGTCGTGTGATGTCGCCCAAGGAAATGTGTTCAGGTCGGGTCGGGTCAGGTCATGTTGTACCGTGAGGGCACCCAAGGAAACATGTTCGAGAGGTTCGGGTCAGGTTGGGTCATGTGAGGGCGCCCAAGGAACGTCATGTCTGACCGGGCCGGGTCATGTCAGGCCGTGTCATGAGGGCACCCAGGGAAATTACGCGTTCGGGTGGGTCAGGTCGAGTCGTGTGATGCTGCCCAGAGAAACGTGTTCGGGTTGGGTCAGGTCAGGTCGTGCCATATTGTGAGGGCACCCAAGGAAACACGTTCAGGTGGGTCGGGTCGGGTTCGGCCTGGTCAGGTCGTGTCATGTCATGAGGCCACCCAAGGAAACGCGTTTGGGCGGGTCGGGTCGAGTTGGGTTGGGTCGTGTGAGGGTGGTCGTATCAAAAATGCTAAATTGTGACCGCCTTAAAATCCAGTGCCTTATCATAAAATCCTCTCCTCGTATAATCGACCACCATTACATACGTTTACACCACATTTGATTTAGACATTTAGTAGGTAGGTAGGGTGCCCCTATCTCCCATCTCCATATAGAGTAATTTGGTCACATATTTTTTCTTCTATGATACTGGTTCCTCTCTCTTAAGTCCTATCTCTTGTCCTTCTTCTCTCTCCCTTTCTCTCCTTATACCTACCTCTCTCTTCCCCAATATCCCTCTCTCTCTCTCTCTCTACCCTCCAATCCTCTCACTATATCCCTCCCTCTATCCTGAATATTTCTACCCCCCTTCCATCTTTGTGTCACTATCTCCCTCTCTTACCCTTCCCTACTTCTCTCACTCCTCTCCCTTTCTCTCTCTCCATTCCTTCTCTCCCGTCTCCTTTAGTTTATCTCCATCTCTCCCTTGTGACTCCCCTTGTCTCGCCACCTCTATCAATCTATGTCTTTATTATTCCTTCTCATATATATCTAGAGTTAATATATATCATGACATATTGGGACCTACGATTGGGTTAATTCTGCCTTTTTGGCAAGGTTAAAATGGTTAATCTTCGATAGACAAAATGTAGATCAAATATTTCATCAAAAAGAGGGAACCATACCCTATCTTCCAGGCTATGCCTATCAGTCGCTTGGCCTCTTCTTGCTTTCACATGAATGTAGTCTTGCTTGACTGGTACAGAAGAAGGTTTCGCATTATCAATTATTTGTTTGGGACAACTTTTAGCTGTTTCAACACTGCTACATTCTAATTCAAGCTTATCCTTTAGAACATCTTAGTTTATGGTTTAACCCCTAAACCATAAACCTCTAAACCCTTAACCCCTAACCCTTAAACCCCTAACCCCTAACCCATTTAACCCCCTAAACCCCTAGTAAACCCCTAATCCATTTAACCCCCTAAACCCTAAACCTATAAACCCTTAACCCCTAACCCCTTAAACCCTAAACCATTAAACCCTTAACCCTAACCACTTAAACCCTAATAACCGACCCCTAACCCATCTAACCCCCTAAAACCTAACCCCATTAGCCCCTAAGTTGTGACCGCCTGGGTGCCTTGTGCACATTCGAGTGCCCTGTTTGTCGTTTGCTCCCTTGTGGCATCGTTCATTCAGGCGCATCGTGTCGCTTAGTGTGAGGTCACCCAACAGGGCACATTTAGGTCGGGTCGTTTTGTTTGAGGGCGCCCGTATCAGTTTTGCTAAGTTGTGACCAATCGGGTGCCAACTTATGCACGTTCGGGCGGCCTGTTTGTCGTTTTCTCCCTTGTGGCATCATTCGGTCGAGCGCATCATGTCGCGCAATGTGAGGTCGCCCGACCGGGCGCATTCAGGTCGGGTCGTTTCGTTCGAGGGCGCCCGTATCAGTTTTGCTAAGTTGTGACTACCCAGGTGCCTTGTGCACATTCGGGCAGCCGGTTTTTCGTTTGCTCCCTTGTGGCATCATTCGGACGGGCACGCCGTGTCACGCCATGTGAGGTCGTCCGACCGGGCGCGTTCAGGTCGGGTCGTTTCGTTCGAGGGCGGCCATATCATTTTTGTTAAGTTGTGACCGCCCGGGTGCCTTGTGCACGTTCGAACGGCCTATTTTTTGTTTTCTCCCTTGTGGCATCATTCGGTTGGGCACGCTGTGTGAGGTCCCTCGACCGAGCGCGTTCGGGTCGGGCTGTTTCGTTTGAGGGCGCCCGTATCAGTTTTGCTAAGTTGTGACCGCCCGGGTGCCTTGTGCATGTTCGGGTGGCCCGTTTTCCGTTTGCTCCCTTGTGGCATCGTTCGTTCAGGCGTGCCATGTTGCGTCGTGTGAGGTCGCCCGACTGGACGCGTTCAGGTTGGGTCATTTCATTAGAGGGTGCCCATATCAGTTTTGCCATGTTGTGACCGCCTGGGTGCCTTGTGCACATTCGGGCGGCTCATTTTCCATTTTCTCCCCTGTGGCGTCGTTCATCGTGCCGCACCATGTGAGGTCGCCCGACTGGGTGCGTTTGGGCCGAGCCGTTCCGTTCGAGGGCGCCCGCGTATCAGTTTTTCTAAGTTGTGACTGCCCGGGTGCCTTGTGCATGTTTGGGCGGCCCATTTTTCCTTTGCTCCCTTGTGGCATCATTCCTTCGGGCGCGCTATGTCATGCCGTGTGAGGTCGCGGCCCGATCGGGCGTGTTCGGGTCGGGCCATTTCATTCGAGGGCGCCCGTATCAGTTTTGCTAAGTTGTGACTGCCTGTGTGCCTTGTGCACGTTCGGGCAGCCCGTTTGTCGTTTTCTCCCTTGTGGCATCGTTCGGTCGGGCACACCGTGTCGCGCCATGTGAAGTCATCCAACTTGGCACGTTCAAGTCGGGCCGTTTTGTTCGAGGGCACCCGTATCAATTTTTTTAAGTTGTGACCACCCGGGTGCCTTGTGCACGTTCGGGCGGCCTGTTTTCTGTTTTCTCCCTTGTGGCATCGTTCGGTCGGGCGCGTCGTGTCGCGCCGTGTGAGGGCGCTCGACCAAGCGCATTCGGGTCACATTGTTTCGTTCGAGGGCGCCCGTATCAGTTTTGCTAAGTTGTGACCGCCTGGGTGCCAGCTTGTGCACATTCGGGCGGCCCGTTTGTCGTTTGCTCCATTGTGGCATCGTTCGGTCAAGCGTGCCGTGTCGCGCCATGTGAGGTCGCCTGACTAGGTGCGTTCGGGTCGGGCCGTTTTGTTCAAGGGTGCCCATATCAGTTTTGCTAATTTGTGACCGCTCGGGTGCCTTGTGCATGTTCGGGCGGCCCGTTTACTGTTTGCTCCCCTATGGCATCGTTCGTCATGTCGCGCCATGTGAGGTTGCCCGACCGGGCGCATTCGAGCCGGGCCATTTCATTTGAGGGCACCCACGTATCAGTTTTGCTAAGTTGTGACCGCCTGGGTGCCTTGTGCACGTTCGGGCGGCCCATTTTCTATTTTCTCCCTTGTGGCATCGTTCGTTCGAGCACGCCATGTCGCACCGTGTGAGGTCGCGGCCCGATCGAGCGCGTTCGAGTTGGGCCATTTCGTTCGAGGGCGCCCGTATCAATTTTGCTAAGTTGTGACTGCCTGGGTGCCTTGTGCACGTTCGGGCGGCCCGTTTTCCATTTTCTCCCTTGTGGCATCATTCGGTCGGGCGCGTCGTGTCGCGCCGTGCGAGGTCGCCCGACCGAGCGCGTTCGAGTCAGGCCGTTTCGTTCGATGAGTTATCCTTACTAAACCAAAAATTTCATTGAAAATAATCATTCATACCATAACATTACTACTTCCCTTTTAATCACATAAAACTTATTTTTAAGTTACCATAATTCATCTTTAATATCACATAATTAGATTAAAAAATCAACCAAAATCCCTAGTTTATGAAATAAAAATTCAACAATTTTATATAATTAATAATTTAAATAAATGTCTTAGATCTAACCTCTTTAATAATTATTTATAATCCACAATACCACTTATTTACCCAAATCCCTTATTAACCCCAAGAAAAGTCTCACACATTTTATTTAATGGAATTTGAGTGGACTTAAAAAAACACACGTATTTCATTTCAAAATGTCAAAAATTTTCAAATATCAAAAGTTTTAATTTCCCTCTTCAAAATTTCTAAAATTTTCAAATATCAAAAGTTTTAATTTCCCTCGTTCATTTCCCTCCGGTTGCATGGTTTATCCAAGGAAGGAGAGAGGATGCAACCATACTGTCGTCGGTTTTGAGGAAGGATGCAGCCATACTATTGCAGGTTTGGAGGAAGGATGCGGCCATACTGTCGCAGGTTTGGTGGAAGGATGCAGTAAGTTAAGTTTATGTGTTTATCCAATGATAATACAATGCCCTTTAGGTTTCTAAGAAGTTCTTGTTTGCATCTGCAGAAATCGTTGTTTGGTTTCTCTTTGTTTTAGTTTTGCTGATAGTCCCATTTCTGAATCCTAAACTCATCAACCCTTTCTGTCACACTGATAACCCTACATAAAAAACTGATAACCCTTTATGCCCATGCTAGTCTTTAGAGGTACCAAGCTATGCACACCATCCTTATACCTAAGAGAAAAAACACATGACCCATCACGCAAAACCCTGTCTATCACATGCATAGCCGTGGCACCATCTTCTGCAACCCCACGAACAGGATTCTCAGATCCAGTGCAGGATGAAGGTCGCGTGTTCAATTTCGCTGCAGGGCCAGCGACTCTACCCGCAAATGCGTGTTACTTTGATGCCCATCAGTCTCTTTGATGGTGATATGTACAAAGGAGTTCAATTTCTAAGCAGAAGGGAACTAGCCATAACACTTAGCATTTTTTAAATTTCACGTCTCCAAAAACAAGGCATGGGATTCAATCCTATCACTCGAGAATCTAAATTCTCCAGTTTCAGAGGCCTTATAGCCATGTAATTCATAATTTCTAGCTTTGCAGACTTGGAGCCTATCGCTCCAAGATTCACATTTTCCAGTGACAAGGAATCGAGCCCTTGCTTTATTACTCCATAAAGATCATTTTCCAGCAATACATAGGATTTGTTCTCTCTCCTTTATCGCTCCAAGAAGATCATTTTCAGTGATACGTGAAATCATCTCCTTCCTTTATCGCTACAAAAAGATTATTTACCAGTGATATATCGCTGGCAAAATTGGATTATCTAGCAATATGAGTCAAGCCTTATTGCATCAAGATGTGGATTCTTCAGTGAAACAGAGGAGTTGGGCTTCTTCCTTTATTGCTTGAAGATGTCAATTGCTCAGGGATACAAGGTTTATAATGACCGTAGACTTGAAGGTCGCTTAAGGAAACTCGAGTTAAAGTATAGCAAGGGTTGTACCAGTGCTGAAGCTATCACTTGACTGGTTTGAACTTTGTACCTTCTAAACTCAGACTGTGAGCAAGCCCTAGACTTCAATTTGGTGAGTCATGGCGCTATCATGCAGGAATTTGCTCCCACATCAAACTTGAGCTGGAAAACCTTTTAAATGAATATTGAATGCCTGTGAATTGTCCATGGCCACGTATACCCCCATATTCACATAGTTGGTAAGGTATACCTCTCTGAAAAAGGGGGAGGTGGGGTTCATTTTTTCAGATAATAGCATGCCACCAACTTAAATTCAAATAAAAGAAAAACTGCTCAGTGAGAGTACATTGGTTGGAAAACTCCACTGATAACATATATGATAACGAATTTCTTCTTACTGAAACATAATTTTAGAAAATTGAGCTCAAACAGTGTGCAACTTTGGTTTTCTTGACATTCATCAAAAGTCGCAACAACCCAGTGGACATTTAAAATAGTGAGTAGACTGCTATCAAGTGGACTCCAGTAGTATAGCTTCACGGTCTAGTTAAATTTTTAATGCATGTAGAATCCCAAACTAACTGCCATTGATTTTTTGAACATATTTCTCAATAAAAAAAATTGATTGATCAAAATCCAGTTCCAGATGAACCATAGTATGGGTAGCCTGGACCAGGACCTGCTCCAGCTCCTGTTGTGTGCAATCCTGATGGAACCAGTCATGGATCTTGGAGTGATGTTGCATATTTTGCATACTGGTTTGAGTTGTATGGTGTTGTGGAGCTTAGAACACCATATTGAGAAGCAGATGAAATTCCTCCTTATGTAGGTTGTGTTGCATATGGAGGAGGCTGAGATCCATATGCTATAAGGCCCAACGGATATGCCGAGTAACCAATTGGTGGTGGTGCAGACACTAGTACCTGTGGCCCTGGCATATGATATGAGTTCAAGCTTGGATAGTCTGTTCCATAAGCTGTCTGCGTCTGTGGAATTGACTGCAATTGTGGAGATACTGCAGGTTGTGATGATAGCTTCTCCTTCTGGCCATCAGCTGCAAGTTTCACAGTAACAGTCCTTCCATCAATGGTTTTTTTTGGTTCTTTAAGAGCCCGCTTTGTAGCCTCCACAGTCTTGAAAGTCACAAATGCAAATCCCCTAGATTTTTTGGTATTCTTATCATATGCAACCAAACCTTCTTCTATCTCTCCATATTTGGAAAAAACTTCTAAAAGCTTATCATTGGTCGTGTCATATGAAAGACCACCAATGTAAAGTTTCCTTTGAGCCTGATATGTACTTTGACCAGGACCTGTGCTTGCCACTGCCAGATTGCTTACAGTAATCCTCCCATCAATAGTCTTGCTAGGCTCTTTCAATGCCCTTTGAGCAGAATCGATATGCTTAAATGTGACAAAGCCAAATCCTCATGACTTTCCTGATGTCTTATCCATAATAACAGCACCTTCTTCAATCTCCCCATACTATTCAAATGCATCACGTAGGGTCTGTGAAGAAGTATCCCAAGCCAATCCACGCACAAACAGCTTCTAATGAGCAGGGTCCTTGCTTGCAACATCTTTAATTTCTTCTGCAATTGCAGGGTATGAAGAATCTTCATTGACCATCAAAGAGATCAACTGTTATTTTCTTAGTGGCTCCTGTTGGGCCGCTAATATGTCATTATTATTATCACTTTCTAACACCTATTTCATCCATTTATACTCTTCTTTATCATGTCATTTATCATAATTTATCATATAATTCCATTTTATAATTATTTATGCTCTTATGGATAAATATTATTTCTTCTCCTTTATTTTTAATAAATTGATGATTATGCATGTTTTTACCAATTATGGTTTATTAATAAATTAGTTGTAGCAAAACTCACCATTTTAGCCTCCAAGATATTTTCCATATTGCAGAGTTGATCTCCAGCTCATCATTAAATATGCCAACTCAGAAATTCGTTGGAATAAGAAGTGACAGTATTGCATTGGACGTATTGGGAAAATGGAGAAGAATCTGGAAAATCAGAAACATGGGTTTTGTCCAGAACGGACCGAATTAACTTTACAAATTAACATTTTGCCCAAATTCGGCCTGTATTGAGAGAAATGGAAGGCTCTCTGAGGACTATTTTCCCAGATTCGCTGTTGTGGCCGTTTTCCAAATTCTTCCAGTTGCAATACCAAATTCGACCTGTTCCTGTTAAATGATTGATGGAAGGATATTTCAGATATGATCTTGCTGATCCATTCATTTTGAGCAATCCAATTTTGTAATAGGAATCATTTTTAATCATATTGGTTGTAACTTCTCTTTTCTCTATGTGTATTTAAATCAAAACAGAGATCAAAGAAGGAGGGACTATTATGGGGATTCATGATGGATGATTAGAGAGAGAATTAGATGGATTATTAGATTATAGATAGATAGGATAGGATAGGAGGAATGGGAGAATTACTATTGAAATTGTAACTTTGATCATCGACTCTCGCTGTTGAAGCAGAGCACGAACTTGCTGTAACGATTATGCAATAATGAATATATAAAAACAGTTGCAGTTCCTTCGCATCTCCTGAAGTAATCCGGCGGTATTCACTGGCGGCTAAGGGCCCGGCTCCTAGTGGATCTACTTCCCGTTCCTATACCATACAGTGTGGTTTGCCTTATTTCTGATTTCTGCAAGTGTGGTTTCTTTAATGATTACTTTCTACAATTGAATTGCGTTGTTGTTCTTTTCCCTCATAACAAGATCATTTCTTTCTGCAAGTATATTGTTGTGTTGCTCATTCTAATTACATAGCTTCGTTGTTAATTTTAGTAACTTAGTTTTGTTGTTCATTGCAGTCACATAAGCGTTGTTGTCTATTTCTATTATATAGCGTTGCTGCTCATTTACTTTCTGCAATCATTTAGTTTTTCCTTTTAGCATTCTTACAGTTAGCATAATTATCTCATTTCCATCAGTTGCAATAGCATTATTGATTTAATTCATTTCCATTTCCAATTGGTTATTTAGTGTGTTGTGTGTGAGATCAACAACTATAAAGAACATTGGCTATTGATGTCAAAGCTCTCAGATTGAGGATCTTATTTATGCTTGATTAGTTTACATCAGTTAAAAGAGGAATGAGTTATTGCTATTGTATCATCGACTGATAATTGCTGTTACTTTGCTCTGAATGAATGATTTAGTTTTAGAGTATTGAGTTTCCTTTAGTTGCAAGTGGGATTTATTAAAAGCATCTGTTTATTATTGTATTTTAAAGATCTATATTACATTTTAAGAAACATTACTCTCTGAGATTATAGCGTGCACATATTGTGTACACTCTTGAAATAAGAGGACTTGCCCGAGTTGATAATTAATGTGGGATAAATAGGAGCTTTAAAAGGCACCTTTTAGCACCCAACGGCTCCAACAATGAGTGCAGATCGTCCTTCGAGAGTTGCAAAGTGATGCCATTGGCTTCCTCATCCAGCTTTCTCTTCTTACCATCGCCCTTGACCTCCATGATTTTTTCTCCAGTTTGAGAAGAGGGGGGCTCATACTAGCTTCAATTCCCCAAATTGACTCATGCCAAGTCTTTTAAAGATTGATTGATTACAAAAGCTTCCCTCTATCTCTATTAACACATGTATAGAAATGCGAGGAAGCTGCAGGTGACTTACCCATGTCTAATTATCCAACAAGTACAATAATAATTAACACTTAATAGACTCAACTTTAGGAGGCATAATATTAAAAGGTCTACAAAAATATGCTATCAAACCCTGTTGCACATTTTTTAATCCTCTTAGCCACATTATAATTTATAACAGCCCCTGTTTCACATTTTCATAGTTTTGTGAAAGTTGTAGCTATTGGTATTGTGATTCCTGTGCAATCTTGAGTGACAGCCATGTAACTTCTAATGAATAAAGATGTATCTTTTCAATGTCATCAAAGTTTATCCTCCTTGATAGCTTACCCAGGTTTTCTTGTGGTCAGCCTCTTGGTTGGTACAATATTTCACAGACCTTGGAGTACCATTAAGTAGAAACTCTAGTATTTATCATGACAATTTGCCTTGGGCCTCTCTTGTGCTTGGTGTATTGTTTGAAGGGTATTCCGAAAGAGTAGTGGCTCACAGATTCAGGAGTATCCTGATGGACTGGAAGGATTGCCTAGGGACTGTATTAATGATCTATTTTTTTATAGCTTTCATGAAAGGGCAATGTCTCATAAACAAGTATCCCCATTTTTTGATTTTGCTCTTTGGTAGAAGGCAGTAATAAAACGAGCTTCAAGTATCTTTTATTTATCCCTTCACAATTTTTATTTTGGGTCTAGATAGCTCCTAATGCCCAAATCAAGTGCATTAGTTTCTCATATAAGAAGAATGCGGAGAATAGAATGTCGCAACATATTTAGAACATCCATCAAGCTAAAATAATAGAAGGGACTGGGCTTTTCTGTTTGTGATTGGACTTTGTGTTTCTGACTGGGATTTTATGTTTCTCATTGAGTTTGTTTTTTATTTGGAGTTTCCTCTGTTACAGAAGGTTCTAATTTGTAGATGGTGTCAGTTGAGAGCAGTTACTATTGATCTTGTTACTTGCATCTTTTTTCTTTTATAATTTGAGCTTGCAAGATCTATATTCTTATTAGGCATCCTTGTTCTTTCCATAGCTTTGAAGATCTGGAATGACCAATTCAAATATTCAATCCATTTTGTTTAAAGCCATGCTTTCACTTGCTATAAATACACTTCCATAATGGGATCCAAGTGGGTATAAAGATCAAGGGACTAAAAGTGGATGGTAGAAGCTTGTTAGTCCAAGCTTAGATCCTTATATATAGAACAGTGGAGCGGTGGATGTTCTTTCTGTTTAACTGTATATTGGTTATGTATTTTTCCCGATTTCTGTTCCATTGAGGTTTGGATGTGACTAGTCAGCTCAAGCTAGGACCCTTCTGTTTCAATCCACTTCTAATTCCAGAGCAATAGGATTTTGCACTGTAAATTCACTACTTTCCATGGGGATTAGAGTTTTTCATTGAGGTTATTTGAGCTGTGATCTTGATGTTGTTCCTTTTTAAACATACAACTTTGGTTGAGTTTGGTTCTTGCTGAACATGCCTTTTTTAGGTTACACTGCCTGTAAAGGCTAATCTGTTAAATTTGGGGTTTTTCCAGTGTAAGATGGGCATTACATAAATGTGTGCGAGTTTTCTATTCCTCTCAAAAATGAATTCTTTAATGTCCCAAATCTGCAAATGAATGCCCTTCCATGTCTTCACTCCCAGGGACAAGAAGTATCCAAATGGTTCTCGCCCCAACAGGGTTGCTGGCTCAGGATACTGGAAAGCCACAGGTGTAGATAAACCCATCACTGCTAAGGGTAGCAACAGGCGTGTTGGAATCAAGAAGGCTCTGGTTTTCTATGTCGGAAAAGCACCTAAAGGAAACAAGACTAATTGGATTATGCATGAATATTGCCTTGCTGATGTCAATAGATCTGCAAAGAAGAAGGGTAGCTTAAGGGTAAGCAATTGTTCCTGTGTATTGTCTTTTGTGCATATTCCTGTGTGTCAATAGACAGTGTAGGTGTTGTTTGGTTTAAAACACCTATTAGGCTAGATGCCATTGTGGCCTAGTCGTGACAGGGCCCAAGTCAGCTAGACTCGTCACTCTAGGGAATAAATCTATTTGGGAAACAGGGGTTTATCATTTAAGTTATAAAATCAAGGGTTTTCTAACGATTAGATCACGATGAATTGATGCTACACTGATATCATAATGAGACTGTGGATATTCATTTTATCAACATATTATTGATAAATATGATTATTTCCAACCATATTATTGAAGAGCTTCAAGGGCTTTCCTCATTTGATGGCAAATACACTTCAAAAATTTATACATTCATCATTTGTATACATGAGTTTAGATCATAAATATAGCATCATATAGCATTCAATTCTTTGTAATCATAATAACAGAGCTTAAGGACTGGAGGAATCCTAGTGATGCATTGAAATTCTTTGAATATATATACAATAAAATTCTTACTCCTTTTTTCTGATACGTCTTTATTGCATAGGTTTTGATTTCAATGCAACAACATAGTTAGATCAATTGCTCACTTTCTGAACATAGAACCAATTTGATGGTTTTCTTCATATAAGTTGACTCAACATTTTCTTTGGATTTGTCTATAACTTCGATTGATTTCCCTGTGATATTTTAGATGTTGGGAAGAGGCTACATGTCTTCCTAATGCCCAAATCAAGTGCATTAGTTTCTCATATGGATGTTTGGTCCTGAATGTCATCAGACTATCCCCCGCTAGCATCTGCATTTGTCACTTTCTCCTGTGCAACATGGGTTGATTCTTCACCAATAACATAATCCTCTGAGTTTAATTTAGGAAATAAACTTGAGGATTTCCCTATAGCCTCCACCTGTTCATCTCTTTTATCCTTCTCTTTGAGTCCATCAGCTAACTCAATTGGTACCGACTTTGTTTTAGTTTTGGAAGTCTTTGTGAATTTTGGATATGCATAATATATCCAAGTTTTACCATCAGTTGAAATACACCGATCCAATTTTAAAATGTTTGGCATTGCAAGCAAAAAATGTAAGAATTTTTTGTACCCAAAAAAATCTTTGTCAACTTCAATATAATTTCTTACAATTTTTTACTGCAGTTCTACAATGTTGATACCCTTTGGATATGAATACAAGATATTTGCTATATGTGCCATCACTGTTTTAGGAATTTGATGAGGCCTACAAACTGATTCTTGATTAGATTCTATTTCAAATCCTTCAGAACATCGAGGTACTGTATTACTATTGGCTTCAAACTCTATATCTCGAAAGGCATCTCCAACAGGGCCAATAGGTTCACCATACCAGGAACCCGGAATACCATCAGGAGGATGATTGAATTGCTTGCCTCGAAGCCCTCTTCCTCTAACAAGTGAATTCCACTGCCACATAATGCTTGCTGCATTACAAAGTTCAGTTGAAGAAGTTTCTCTGTTTGCAACAAAAATATTGTAGTTCTTCATCCGCAAGCGGTGTACAACGCTAGAGAAATCTCCATCTCCAGATATCAGGAATAAATGTGCAGGTGGATGGTATTGTGAAGTCCAGAGAACTAGATCAAGTAACAGAGCTCTGTCAGCACTGTCCTTTCCACTTGTTGTAATAAGCAGTTTACCCAGCAAGAGTTTAACTAGGCATGGGATGAGGAGAGAGATTCGTGCACTTAGGTTCAGACCACACATCCCCTTTGCGTGCTCGTGGATCAACTCCGAGGGCGAGCTACGGGAAAAGACCATGTGCCTAATACTAATAGGCTTTACTTATGGGAATGGCCGGAGAGTGATCTTTACCAAAGGTATCACCCACAGCATAGGAAACATCGGTTTAATCTCCTTTAGTTGCAAAGTCCCTAGCAACAGGAGGTTCAGATTCGTCACCAGCATCAGTAGCAAGGGAAAACCAAAACCCCAGAGAGGTAGAGGTGGAAAAATAGCACCATTTGCACTAATTGAACCATCTTCAGATCGAGACCGAGTAGGCTAAAAAGCAAAGGCATATACAGGAGGGGTAGAAGGAACAGTTACAGAGCGAACGGTATATATATATAGGTCATGTAGTTAGGCAGATCAAACATGTTATCCTGATTTATTCAGTTAAGCGACATTTAATTTTTTTAAATATTTTTTCCGTTTCGTCGGAATAGCGACACTTCAAAGTGTCAGAAGAGCGACACCTAAAGCGTCATAAGAGCAATGATTAATTTTTTAAATATTTTCAATCTTTCGTCGGAATAGAGACGCTCAATAGCCGTCGAAAGAGCGATGCTTTAAAGCGTCAGGAGACATAACGTCGCAATTCTGACGATGGTTTGAAAAATTGATGAACATCGAAAGACCGACGCTTTAAACATTGGAAGCAATAACGTCGGCATTGCGACGCTTTTTTTGAAAACCTGAAAAGTGTAGGAAGACCAACAGTTTGTTAACAACATCAGTATTGTGACACTTCGGCAAAGCATCGGTATTGCGACACTTCTGCAGAGCTTCGGTATTGCGACACTTCTACAGAGCATCGGTATTGCGACACTTCGGCAAAGCATCAGTATTGCGACACTTCATAGGCGTCAGTATTACGACACTTTGAAAAACGTCGGAAAAAATTGTCGCTCTTTCGACACTTTATTGAAGTGTCGGAATTGCAACGTAATGGCTAACCACGTTTTTTCCAACCTAAAACTGTCACTCTTGCGACGACTATGTGTCGGAATAGCAAGAAGTGGCCGTCGGAAATTGGGCCAAATTTTCTAGTGGCCCTTAGCAATGGGAGGAAGGAGTGACTTACAGAACCAGTCTGATAATAGATGATATGGGATTGGTGATTTGAATAGCCTCTGCCTACGTCTCCATTCATGAATGTGATCAGAGATGTGTGTGGCGGTGTCTTGGCACAACGAGGTTAAAAGTTCTGTTCTAGTTTCAAATCAGATAGAGAGCTGAAAGTGTTTGAGAAATTCCATTCCTAAGGCACCAAAAGTATTGATTGCAGCGCATGGTAACTCAATGTACCATTTGGCAGTGTTGCTCATGAGGGTGCGGGGAAAGAGCCTGAGCCAGATACTATCATCCACCATGGAATTAGAAATATACCATAGATGATAGGTGGTGATATGTGTGGCCAGATCGTCCCCTTGTTTCCCTTCGAACTTAGGGAGATCTGATGGAATCTTATGCAGTATAGGAGGCCAAAGTGGGTTATGATTGATGTGATCGTTAGTCAATTTATATAGATTGAGGATGTCTAAGGTTTCCAAAAATGGAAATTGCGTTGTTGCCCCTGAGTCTAACCAAGGAGTTGTTGGTTGACCAATTGGACCGTAGGGTCCTCCTATCAAAGTGTTTACAATGGGATATGAAGGACTCATCTGATAATAATTTCCAGGTAGTGGAGGTGTAGGGATGTAATGTTGTTGTCCATATGGGTTATTGTACTGTGGGACAAACAGTTGGTTTGCCTAGGGTAATAATTGCCCCCTTGCCACAATTGGTTTTGGGGAATCGTTGCCCAGATAGACGTGATAGATTTTTTTTGTGGCATACTACTAGTCGCATAAATTACCATTGGTATAGACCCTACACCATAAGGTTGACCACTAAGAGGAATGGCATTAACAATGGACATACCTACTGTCCCATAGAATGTAGGGGTACAGAAGTGCCCCCTGGCATGTAAGTGTTATTAACATTTCTCCCCGGCATAGAGGCTGAGGGGTTCGAACTCAACAAGGGATTCCAATTGAAAGGGTTGTTGAAGGGAACCATGGTAGCCTCACTAGTAGAAGCGGAAGCCAGAAGTCCAGGAGCATACACGAAAGGAGTGGATACCGAAGAGATCAGAATTCCACTCACAGATGTTGTGACCAAGTTACTGGGACCAGGCATATTATGGCTACTAGGGTTTCTAGTCAGCTATGAAGAAATTACAACTGACGGGGGAGGTGGTGGTGGAACCGAGTTGGTCACCAGCAGTAATGACCCAAAGGTTGTCAGTTGTGTAATGGATGTGTGTGCAGCCGAAGACATGGCTGGTAATGGTGCTACCTGAATCAACACCGGCCCCAACGGGTCACTGAGAGGAGGATTATAAGCAGGTGCAACTCCTTCCATAAAAGGATCCTTAGGCAACTCCGTAACTTGAGGAGCAATGTGTGAAACAGGGATCAACACTAGAGACTGCTCTTCCGAAGAAGGCTCTGGGTCACCAAGACTCGACAACTCCCCTAGTTTCAATGGAGAGAAACCTCGTTTCCACCTAGAAAGATGACGAGGGTCGAAGGACGCCACGATGACCAATAATTTTTATCAAAAATTTAATGTGATATATTATTAAGTCTCAGTGATAGTAGAACCAAACACCTAAAAAAAAAAACTCTTAAGTCAATCAATCAAGCAGCCAGAGGGGTAAGACCCTATCTGAGAACCACCGTTCACTGGAGATGAAACCCAGTATCATAATAGTAAACAGAGAGAGCTGGTCATATGTATAGTTATGGTTACTCTTGAGCTTCACCCGAACCTCAGATAATGGGGCCAAGAACTCTCGTGAAGATGAGTACCCTCCCAAAAATTGAAGACAGAGTAGGTTCATCTGTGTTAGGTACTAGGGAAGCCCGCCCCAGTAACCTTGTGTGTGTCTGTAGAAGTATGGAAACTATGGATACCTCAAATCATAGACACTACCAGGGGGGTCACAGTCATAGATAGCACGTTGTATGGGCAGAACACCTGGATCCCCAGTCCAGTTTTGACATCCACGAGGGGAACCCAAATACACAGAATGCCCACTGGATATGTGATCAAAGGTAGGCTACCTTCTCACACACACCAATGTTGTCTCGCGCTTAGCTGTGTTATGAGTGGAGCAGTCCCAATAGTATGTCTACAGCAGGATTTTCACTCTTTAATGACACTAGTCTCAAGTTTTGCAATCTTGGGCAGTTTTCTCACTCTACCTATCCCAAGATCCTAGCATGTACTAATCTTTGTGTAAGCTCATAAAAGAGTTATAAATTGATTTTATTAGCACTTAATTTTAGTGTACTTGCATTTAAGTCTCCAAAGGGGGATTGGACGTATGAAGTTTTATGCTACTCTGACTCAAACCATGTAGAAAATGCTTTTTAAATTCATTTCGATGAAAGAGATATTTCTATAAGGAGATATTTTTCATACATCCATGCAGTAGAAAACATCCAATAATGTAGTTCAGCCTATGAAAGATACAGATACCAATGCTCACTAACAACTATTTAACCCAAAAATTTACAGAATGAAATCAACTATATCAAATTAACTAAAAAAAACATATTTTTTTTCAAAAAGTAAATGAAACTAAGCTGATTTTTTAACAAGAAAAACTAATATGCCAGCAAGCAACCAAGCACAGAGATCCAATTTACAAGAATCAAGCTGACAGCCAGCAACTCAACAACCAAGGAAATCATTGCAAGGGTGAAATAGAAAAATTTAGGCTGAGTAACATTGCATAGCAAAGGGTACAGTGCGTTAATAGTAGGACTAACACATTGTATCAAGCAGGAGTTGCGTTATAACGCTCTGTAACACACACATGGGGTGCATTACTAAGGATAAATTGAAAATTATGGTCAGGTAAGGCCTGTTCTGAATAATGTGAGCAAATGAAATGGTCACAAAGCACATCAAATGGTCAGAAAGGGATGTGAGAAAAATGGGAATTGATAGAGGGAAAGAACCAAGGGTTTGGAAATAAACAATAGAGAACTAAGGATTAGTCCCCAGTGGAGTCGCCAAATTTTATTAGGGGTAAAATGCACATGTGGTAGTTGGAGTAAGATCCCTCTCGGGCCTTCCCGAGACCCAAGGCAGACAGTCAGATTAGCTACAACATTCATAAAGATAATACATGCATGTTCATACTAGTACTTTATTGACAAAGTGAAGTAGAGAAGGATTACCTCGATGTATAATTCCGATATGTTGGAGAGCTCAATGCAGTGTGGCAAAATTCCTCCTCATCGGCTCCAAGTACAAATCCTACAAGAAAACAATGAACTAGTGTAATCTTCACAGTGTTATCACAATAAAAAATTAAAACAAGCATATAATCAAACAAGAAATCATGTAAATCTAAGCCAATTATAACATATATCTTTAACAAATAAGTAAATAGATGCAATAACAAGACACCAACTGGAAAAAATAGAGGCAGTTCTGTTATATCAAAGAAGGAAGATTACAACCATCAGTTTGGTCAAGCTTCCCTCATTTCTCCGACTCTAAGCTTTATTTCCTCAATACCCAAGTGTCGCCATGCTTAGGCAAATAATTCTCAATGAACCAAGCCAAACTTGAAACCTCACACTAACAAAAAAATTTCGCTCCTCACACAAACAAACTTTCGACCTTTGACAATGAGCCCTAGCCTCCAATTTATAAGAGTTTGGGAGGATCAACCTTTCCATTATTCTCCGTTAGTTTGATTAGGGAAAAATCCATGCTTTTCCATGCTTTTCTAGCTTTTTCCCTCTTTGGATGCTTAGTTAGGTTTAGAACCAATCAAAGGCCTGCACCACAGGTTGTCCGCTTTTTGGATGACTCCTTGAGAAAACTCGGGAAATTTCAGTCAATTATAGTGGAATTTGTCCCTTATTCTTCATGAAACACATGTAACACTGCTCTTTAGGCAAGACAATGCATTAAACTAGGCCCTAACACTCCCTACAAGAGGCAGGGAAGCTTTATAACTCAGGCTAGAAGTCTCTAGGGTGCCTTACTTTGGAAAAATAGGTCTCTGTCTAGGTCAAATTCTTCCTTCCATGTGTCCTACTCCTATGATTTGATGAGGAGGTCATTTGTAGTGTAACAAAGCCCCTCTTGGGCATCGTCTGCCCCCACATGCGCATTTATACCTTAGGCATTAGCCTAGGAGGGAGACATTCAAATGTAGGTATCATCTCTGAAAACCTCTCAAAAATAAACAAAAAATATCTGAAGCAAAAGGGATGTTTGTACTCCCATGTATCATCGAATGACATTTATTTAAATCCATACAAAACTACCTCAAAAAAAATGGTAGACCATCTAATACATCATGGCACCTAAATCAAAGAATCAACATAATTCAAAAGAGGGAAACTAATGTGTTTCCCATCACTAGTAAAGTGTGTAAATGGGGTGACTAATAATGAAAGGCACCTACCCTCCTATGTAGCAAAATAAGAAATACATAATTTTCCACCGTGCACCTGAAAATATGTTGGATGGACTACATGAGGCCCAACATATCTTTGAGAGTAGGCAAGATGACTCTCTGTTTCAACCCCATGGGAGACATTACGGAACTGGGCAAAATACTCCTCTCTCTTGGATAGGCTAGTAATAAAATATATGTCCTCCTCATAAGGCCTATACCATGCCTCGGGACCGACATGGAAACCTTACTCCTGGACACTCCATTGGCAGATCATATGTGCAAATAAGATAAAATGTGCCTTCATAAATGTATCCTCCTGATAGTATTTTAGGAGGCCTATATTCCTTAAGAGTGCTTGGGTCATTGCACTAAGACGACGAGGGTACAAATCCCTCCCTCTCTTGGGCCTCCCATGGTCGTACCACATTGTATCGGTATGTCATTTTATCTTGCTCTTATTGTTGCTCCCTATTTTGTCATCTCTTCTACATGATTGACATATAAAATACATTAGCCTCATACATAAAACAAAATTTTTTTTTATTAAATGAAAAATGTATTTATAAATATGGAAACATAACTTTCAATTAAAAAAAATTAATCCCCAGTGCGCCCAAAGAACAATAATGCACCATCTCTGGTGCACTATCAAATACAACTGCATTGGATACAATGCATACATATGTATGATGTGTTATTGTTGGTTCACATTTAAATTTATTTGCGATGAGTCTCCAACTTTGCACTAGTGCACACAGATAACCATTTCGTACCAGTCTAGAACGTTCAGGTTATCGAACGCATCGAAAAAAAAATTTAATATTATTTTTGAGGTGTTTTTTTGTAAATATAAATGCATTGGGAATAACCTAAAAATGTACACACCAATGTACAATTTATAACTTTTCTCGGTGTGTTTTCTTTTAAGAAACACACCGCAAAACTAGTGGTGCATCAGGTTCATGCACTGAATGGTAGTGCACCCTATAAATTTATAGGGTGCACCGCTATTAGTGTGAGCCAAAGTTGTCGAACGCACCGAACAGAAATAATAATAATAATAAATAAATAAATAGATATTTAAAAAATAATGGATTTTTTTAGCTAATTTGCAATTCTAATCAGCTAAATAATTAAATTAGAGATAAACATAGACATTTTCTTGTTGGGGAGGCATTGTTGACACGTAATTGAGCAAAATAAAATCACCACCTTTTGATAAAATTGGAAATCCATGCTCTTAGCATGGTAGGGAAGGATGGTGAGTAAGAGAAGCATCGATGTTTGGGTGCTTGAATGAGGCAAGAGTGGAACCGGTGCTTCAAATCTCTCCAACACTGTAGATGGTAAAAATGAAATTTATGGTCAAGAGGTTTTTTATTTAACCCTCCTCTGGTGCATTATTATAACTACACTAGTGAGTCAGATATCCAAGAGCACCACTTTTTTTTAAATTAAAAAACCCATAGCAGTGCTTTTGTTAAGACATGCCAAGACATTCTAATACATGTATCGCATTGGTGCTCTGTTGGACTATAGCACCGCATTTTTTTTAATTAAGTGATAGAAATTATATAGAAATGATATGAATATTTTCTTAATGGAATAAAAAATGTGGTATCATGGTATCGTGGTCTGGAAAACGGTTATGATGGGGATGGTATCAGTGCTCTCGTTCAAATTAATTGATCATTGTATTTCAATAATCTGTCACATGAATCGGTCCTTGTATTTCAATAAACTATTCTATAACTTTACTAGGACAATGCGAGCACTTTGGTTGGAGAGGTGAAGGATCCGCAACAATCTTTTCCTTGAGCGTTGTTTGTTGTTCTTTGTTCTCTGGAAAAACACATGGTTCTCAATGTTCACAATATTGAATGTCAATGACTGACCGAAAGGCGTTATTGAATGCACAGGTAGTTGTGTGGAGGAAGCGTGTGTAGAGGAAGTTCTGCAGAGAGCTTACATTGTGCAAAATCTTTGTGCAGGGAGAATCATCTAATTAGTGGTAGAGAATGGGACTATGCTGCAATTTTTGGCTTAATTTTTATTCTTTTATAATATTTTTATGATAAAGGGCTATAATATTTTACTTATTTTAGTTGTCTTTATATTTTTGAGGATTTATATGTTTATTCCTTCTTTTATTTTGGTTATAAAATATTATATAAATAATTATTTATTAATAATATTTAATAATATCTAATTATTATTTGACCCTTAGTAATAATATTTAATTATTATTTTACCCTTATTTTATTTTTTTATTATATTAATTTTTCCCTCTTTTAAATAATATTTTATTTATATTTATTAATGGCATTTTATTTACTTATACAAATTTTATTTAGCTTTTACAATAATATATGCCTATAATGTTTCCACGAGGTCTTGAATAGATGGTGATCGGGTGCTCTGTTAAGGCACTCTTTGATGTGAAGTAATCGGTTCAATTCCTCGCCCTGATGGGGGCGATATATAGGACATGCTAAAGATGTTGTCCTACCCATATATATATATAATGTTATATTTTTATTTTTAGTATTAGATACTTAGTCCTCGTGAAGTCTCACTAGCACAACTGATTAAGGATGGGCCTGGTTAGCAAGGTGACCTAGGATCAAATCTCTTGGGGGTGGTTGTGCCATGTGCTAGGGGGAGGAGATATGCTAAAAAATCTAGTCAGCTTAGGGTTGGTGTGTCCTAGGCTAGATGTGATCCCCGAGTGACTTTCCCAGATTCAATGCCCCCTGGGTCACGACTTCTAAAGCCACAAGTCAAGACTGGAGGATCACAAACAACTAGACAAACAACAAAAAATAGATAATTAACCCTTATTTTTTTTACCATTTGTTTTCTTAGATTTCATTTATATTTATTTTATTGTTTTTTAAATATGATATATTTTTCCTACCTCTTTTTTACCCTTGTTTAGTTTATTTTTTATATATTTCTATATTTACTATTATATAAATAATTATATAATTATATAATTTATATAAATTTACATAAATTGATATAATTATAATAATTACATAGATATGTATATATTTATAATATTTTATTTTATTTTGTCAAGTTGTCTGTGATCCTCCAGAATTGACCTATGGGTTGAGGAGTCGCAACCCAAGGGCATCTAAGTCGTCAAAGTCAACAGGGAAATGCACTAGGCCTGGACCACACTAGCCCTAAGCTGAATAGATTTTTTATATCGTGTCTCCTTCCCTATCACAGGGCACAACCACCCCCCATGAGGTTTGATCCTGGGTCGCCTTGCTGACAAGGCTCGTCCTCAACCAATTGTGCTAGTGGGACTTGACACATATTTATAGTATTTATTATTATTTAACTTCTTGTATTATTACTTCACCCTTATTTCTTGAATTATAATTTTGTATATATTTTATATTTACTATTTATATAAATATTTATTTTTATATATTTATAATTTTATTTTTTTATTATTTAATTATTATTTGGCTCTTATTTCTTGTATTTGTTTATATTTTTTTTGTGTTTTTTGTATACTGACTAATTTCTTTGACTTTTAACCTATTATAATTTTTCCCCTTTTTTATACTCCTATTGGATAAGATCATATTCATCTTTTTGTCCTAATGATGAACCACATTGATTGGTTTGAAACACATCAATAATCAATACTTTTATGGGATATATCTGAAACACAGATTTCTAAACAATTTTACTCACAAAAGACTCCATTTAGATAATTCTAAATGTGATTTTTTACTAAAAGATTTTCAAAATACACAATATGGATCACAAAAGCCTAAATTCATAAATTAAATAATTGTAAACCAGATGTGTCATATGCTTCCAAACAAAATAAAATAAATAAACTAATGTTGCTATAAAACATGTTGTATAACTAAAGACATACCGCATGTCTTCAATGTGAAAATAAGGCATCAACATCCATATATATCCATGTTGAAATAGTCATAATAAAAAAATAAGGACCTTCTGTCTCCAAAAATACCACTTGTCTCTCCATCATTGAGCATGATGATAATCAGCAAATATGCATGCATGCATATTCTCAAAATGTGTGTGTGTGTGTGAGATATATATATATATATATATATTCCAAAGATTCCATTCGACATAAGTTTGTGTCAATATTGTTGAAAAATGCAACAAGAAATTCTCAATTTGATTTTTCCTTGATTAAATTAAGAAAATTCAAATTTAGTAGACAACTTGGATGCAGATAACTTGTGTGACATGGCTTGTGTCACCCATTTTACTCAGTAAATTAGAGTTAGAGGAGTTAGAGTTCAGTTAACCATGTGTGATTGCTAATTTGTAGCAATCAAAGTCAGTTATCTCAAGTTGTTTTGAGTTAAACTATTTCCAATGGTTGGGGAACTAGCGGAAGGTCAGTTATGCAGTGATACTTTGGTCAAAATCAGTGATCATCTAGTTAATTGATCAATCAGTCCAAAATAGCTAGTGCATGCAGAGAATTCAAGTTACCCAATTGAGGTGGATATTCCAAGCCAAATTAGCATCAGTTGTAGACTATTCCAAAATGTGCAGGTGTTGCATGCAACCTAGTTATCAACCTGAGGAATTGCACAATCCCTTTTGGAGAAATTCCTAAATAATAGGGATATAATTTCTCAATGAATTTCGTAAGGAAATAGGGGCTCAAGAAGAGGCATAAATTGACTAAGTTTGGGTCAGAGATTCTCAGTGAGAAGAGAGATAGGTTATTCACTTGTAGCATGTGCTCAGTTGAGAAAATCAACTGTAATACATCTCTATTCATTAGATTAATGCAAGAAGGCATTGGGGTCTTTAGCATATTGCTTTCCCCAGGAAAAATAGTATTTTCACGTGTGTGATTTCTTATTGCATGTCTAAAATTTTTGTTCTAAATTGTGAATTACATTCTGCAGAGTAGTAGAGTGGGTTTGTGTCTAGTGATTTTGATTTAAAATTCATGAGCAGTTGCAAATCTACACCATAATTTCTACATTGTATCAGAGCAAGATTCACATTAGAACAAAAATTTCGAAGTTGTTTCTCAGGAGGCTTGAATTTGAAGTTCAGTGCAGCAGGATATATTCAGAGCTGAGAAGATGGCCTTCAATTTACTAACACTAAAGTATGCCTTGGAAGGCACCTCTAATTTTGTTGCATGGAAGGTTTGCATGGAGGCAGTATTGGATGACAATGGATTACTAGAATACATCAAGACAAATGTTGCAAAACCAGAAGCATCAGATGCCCAAAACCTTTCTCAATGGAAGAAATATGTAGCCAAAGCAAAGAGAATAAACTTGGAGAGAGTACAGGATCACAATGTCTCAAATATCCGTGGGAAAGAAACTTTGTTTGCAATGTGGAAAGCACTCATACAATTGTTCGAGAATAATAATGACCAAGTGAAGATGATGCTCACGGATAAAATTCGAAGTATCAAGATGAAAAAGAATGACAATATTTTACATTATCTAAGCAAGTTCATACAATTTCATGATGAACTTGGCAGGATCAGTGTTAATGTTCCTGAAGAATGATTGGTAAGCCTAGCCCTTCTAGGCCTTCCTAAGAGTTGGCATAGCTATCAAGATTCAGTGAAATGGAGGGAGAAACTATCAGATTGGGAGCACTTATGGTCGGATTTGGTACAGGGAGAAACAAGGTGGAATACCAGATATGGGACTTCATCCAAGGGCAAGGATGAAGAAAACTTTGCATTGGATGGAAAGGAAAAGAAGGGAAAAGGGATTAAATCTCAATCCAAACCAGAATCCAGTCAAGGGAGCAAGAAGAAATATTTTTCCAAAATTAAATGATTTCATTGTTATGAATTTGAGCACTATGCCACAAAGTTTCCACACAAAAAAGAAATAAATGATACCTTAGTAGGAGCAACAGATGAAGCTTTGACTTCATAATTCGAGCTTGACTTTACCCTTATTGCATGCATGGCCAGCATAGTGATGGGGAGTGTGTGGTACATGGACTTAGGTGCATTGTTCCACATGACAGGTTGTTGAGACTTTTTTAGTGACCTGGAAGAAAAATATTTGCATATGCACATTGATATGGGGGACGACAAAAGGTACAACGTGAATGATATTGGTACAGTCACCTTTCAGAGGGAGTTAAGCTCCCCCCTCAAGCACAAGGATGCCATGTTCTTTCCAGACCTAAAGAAAAATATCACCTTTGTTACAATTTTGGAAGGCTATGTTTATTATGTGATATTCAATAAAGGAAAGTAATTCCTGAGACACATAGCCACAGTACAAGTGAAGAAGATTGGGATTCGTGTGAAGAACCTATATAAGCTAGATGTGGAAGACCGTGTTTCATCAAGCACAAAAGCGGAGAAGGTGCAGATTTGCGATGTTGGTGAACTTTGGCACAGAAGACTCAGCCATTTGCATCATGGCGCACTGAAGATTATATAGTAAATAACCACAGGCCTCCCCAAAGGAGCACTTGAGCATCAAGATGTATACAAAGTATGTACCTTAGGGAAGTACACAAAATCCACTTTCCATGATCGGGATAGCAAAGCACATGCAGTCCTTGAAAGGATACACTTTAATGTCTGTGGACCTTTCTCAACATCTTCCACTACCAAACACAAATATTTTGTCATTTTTATTGATGACTTCTCACATAACTGTTGGATCTTCTTCACGCAGAAGAAAGATGAGACATTCTCCAAGTTCGTAGAATTCAAGGCACTTATTGAGAAATAAACCAACAAGAAAGTGAAGGCTCTTAGGAGTGATAATGGAGATGAGTATGTGTCAAATGAATTTAAAAATTTATGTGCAAAAGAAGACATTTGACGAGAGTTGATAACACCCCACAACCCACAGCAGAATAGGGTGGCTTAGAGAAAGAATTGTGGCATTGTGGTAGAAGCGAGGGTGATGTTGCATGGCCAAGGCCTACCTTTGCATTTGTGGGATGAGAAACGCAACATAGCAGTCTATTTGCAAAACCGGTGTCCTCATCAGATTTTGGGAATGATTACAGGGAGGAAGTTGGATGTGTCACACTTCAATATTTTTAGAGCCTTGGTTTACTTCCATGTCTCTATAGAATCATGGAAGAAGCTATAGTCAATAGAAAAATTAGGGGTATTTGTGGGTTACACAAAAACTCCCCACAACTACTGTGTACTTTCCATCCCTCATAATGACTGTTATGTGAAGGGATGTAAATTTTGATGAGGAGAAAGTGATGTGATGCTCTCTTGAGAGGGAGCTTTAAATCCCACCAAAGGAGGAGCTTTTAGCTCCAAAGGAGGAAACTCAAGAAGTTGTGGAGCAACCACAAATTAAGGAGTAAAGAGTGGAGATAGCCACTCAAGAAAAACCATCCAGAGAAGGCAGAAAAAGAACTAGGGAAGTTCAAATATGTGTGCAAGATGCAAGGGAGAATGTGGTTGCTCCTTCGAATCAGCGCAAGAAGGGAAGGTCACCTAATAGTTACATTGGCTACATGGCTCTAATGATTGAGCTTGTAGAGACTAAGTCATCCTATTTTGAGGAAGCAATAGCAAAACTTGTATGGGTTGATGCAATGGTGGAGGAATACAAATCTAGTGTAAATAATAGTGTTTGGGAAGTGGTCCCAAGACCAATAAATAAATTAATTGTGGGTTCAAGATGGATCTTCAAGGTGATGCAAGTATCATACAGTATCATAGAGAAGTATAAGGCCATATTTATGGCCAAAGGGTACCCTCAAGTTAAAGGGATTAACTTTGAGGATACATTTGCTCATGTAGCAAGGTACTCATCCATTAGATCAGTTTTTCTCTAGTTGTGCAGATGGAGTGGAAGATCCATCAGATGGATGTACAAAAGAAAATTCCTCAATGGAGTTATTGAGGAGGAGGTGTACATAGAGTAACTAGAATCTTTTGAGACATTTTATTGAGAGTCTCATGTGTGCAGACTCAAGCAAGCATTGTACAGTCTCAAACAAGCACCTCGTGCTTGGTACACCATGATCGATAGTTATCCCACTTGTTTGGGCTTCACCAAAAGTGAAGCAGATGCAAACCTCTATAATATCTTGGTAGAAGGTAAATTATTTATTATTGTCTTATATGTTGATGACATGATTTTAATCGATGAGCATGTTTTTCAATAAAATAATATTTTAATTAATAAATTGATGATGATATAATTAAAATAATGAAGTCTGAGTCAAAGCTTCTCTGTGAGAAAATAGATAGGTTAATTGACTTGCAAGTTGTGCTTAGTTGAAATAAGGTAAACATTGAAATGAGAACTGAAATGAGTACCCATTTTTTTGAGGTAGAAAAAAATCATCTAATTTTGAAAAGTGTTGATTCAGAATACACCTTTTTTTTTGAGGTAGCAAAAATTCATCTGATTTTGAAAAGTGTTGATTCAGAATACACCTTTTTTTTGAGGTAGCAAAAAAACATCTGATTTTGAAAAGTGTTGTTTCAGAATACACCTTTTTTTTAGCATATTTTTGACACTATAAATTTTCTTATATATCAAGTAAGAACATTTTTTTCTAAATGTTAGTGATTTTCATGCTAATTTTGAAAAGTGTTGATGCAACATCAACCTATTTTTTTAGAGGGCTTATTTTTGACACTTTAAATTTTCGAATGTATGAAGTGTGGATTTTGTTTTTAAATGTTGGTGATTTTCATGTGGATTTTGAAAAACATCAAAAAAAATTTTAAAGGCATATTTTTAACACTTTATATTTTCTTATGTCCTAAGTAAACATAGTTCTTTTTTAAATGTTGGTTATTTAACCATTTTTTAAGTTGTCCAGTTTTTTGTTTTTTTGTTTCCTTTGCAATGTTTTTTTATAATGAAAATTTTCAGTTTTTTTCCAAAGTTTAAAAAAAATAGTAAAATTAATGTATTGAGGTTATAATTTCTTTTATATTTATATATTGTTAATTAATATTTAATACACATAAAATATTTGTCTCTAAAAATAATAATTTTAAAAACTCAACAATATATATATATATATATATATATATATATATATATATATATATATATATATATATATATATATATATATATATATATATATATATATATATATATATATATATATTAAGGACATTTTTGCTAAAAATAACACGTTAAATAAAATAAAATTATGGAAATTTTAAATAAAAAAATTTGAAATAATTACAAATTTTATTAAATTTATATAAAAAATGATCGACATTTGAAAAAAAATGATTCAGATAAAAATTTAAGGATTAAAAAATAATAAAAAATAAACATATAATTTAAAAAAAAAATCATAAAAAAAAATAAAATAAAAATAAAAACATTAAAATAAAAAAACATTGAAAATATTAAATTAAAAAAATAAAAACAATAAAATAAGAAAAAGAAATTTAAAAAACAAAAATCATTTAAAAGATAAATCAATTTAAAAATTATATATATATATATATATATATATATATATATATATATATATATATATATATATATTAAAAAAAAAATTCAGCCCCTAGGGCCACTAGGCGGGCTAAAAGCCGATTCTGAGAATCTGCTTTCAGCTCATCAGGTGGCCTGAGGGGCCTCCAGCACAACTCCACCAGCCGAGGGTGGAGGCCCCTCGAGCCACCCGATAGGTTGAAAGCCGATTCTCAGAATCAGCTTTCAGCCCACCAGCCCAGGGTGGAGGCCCCTCTAGCCACCCGATGGGCTGAAATCTGATTCTCAGATTTGGATTTCAGCCCATTGGGTGGCCTGAGCAGAGAACCCTCTGGCCACTCGATGGGCTAAAGGCCATGACCGGTGGCTTGAGGGGCCTCTGCGGACCACCCGATGAGTTGAAGGCCACGATCGAGTGGCCCGAGGGGCCTTTGCCTTGGGCTGGTAGAGTTGCACAGCTCTGCCAACCCTAGGTGGAGGCTCCTTGAGCCAACATGTGGGTTGAAGGTGATTTTGTGCCAAGTGGCCGGAGGGGCCTTCGCCCTGTGCTCGCCTTCAACCCGTCGGGTGGCATGAGGGGTTTCTGCCCTAGGATGAGAATCATCAAGCCTGGGGCAGAGGCCTCTTGGGCCACCCGGTGGGTGTAGACGATTCTAAGAATCGCCTTCAGCTGAAGGAAATTCTAAGAATCGCCTCCCCCCGGCGAAGAATCGGCCTCAGCCTACCGAGTGGAGGTGATTATAAGAATCGCATTCAACTGAAGGTGATTCTCAAAATCACCTCCACTCGATGGTGATTTTGAGGCAACAATTCTGAGAATGGCCTTCTGCTGAAGGCGATTCTCAGAATCACATTGGAGGTGATTCTTAGAATGGCATTCAGCAGGAGGCGATTCCCCTTCAACTAAAGGTGATTCTCATAATTACCTCCACCCAGCTGCGATTCTTAGAATCGCCTCCAGCTGAAGGCGATTCTCATAATCACCACTAGGTGGAGGCGATTATGAGAATCGCCGCCAGGTGGAGGCGATTATGAGAATCGCCGCCAAGTGGAGGCGATTTTGAGAATCGCCTTTAGCCGGAGGCTATTCTGAGAATCGCATTCTGTCGTCCACTGAAGGAGATTCTCATAATCACCTCCATCCAGTGGCAATTCTCAGAATCACCTCCACCCACGCAGCTACGATTCTAAGAATCGCCTCCACCTAGAGGCAATTCTGAGAATCGCCTTCAGCCCGCCGGGTGGCCCGTGAGGTCAATTTTTTTTTTTAATTTTTTTTTTTAATAATTTTTTAATTATAATATATATATGTGTTTTTCTTTTTTTTACATATGTTTTTTTCTTTTAATTTTTTTTTTTTTAAGTTTTGTGTTTTATAAATTTTTTTTCCTATTTTTTGTTTTTCATTCTTTAAATTTATTTTTTTTCAATGTTTTTATAATTGTTAATTAAAAAAAAAAATTATTATTCTCCAAGTTTTGAGGTTTTTTTAATATATTAATTGTTTTTTTTGTTTATGATTTTTATTATTTTTTAAAATTGTATGTTTTTATTTTTTTTAAATTACTTCAAATTCTATGTGGATCATTTTTTTTTTTTTTTTTTTTTTTAGAATCTCATTTTTTTATTAAAAAAAAAAATCATAAAATTTGTTATTTTTCTAATTTATTTTATTAAAATTTTCTATAATTATATTATATTTAATGTGTTATTTTTAGTTAAAGCGTCCTAAAATACATATTTTTTAATTATATCTATATTCCAAATTTATATTTTTTGTATAGATTTTAAAAATACTAAAGAAATCATAACCTCAAGATATTAATTTTATTATTATTTTTTAACTTTGCAAAAAAATTAAAACTTTAATTGTAAAAAAACATAGTAAAGGAAAACAAAAAATAAAAAATTGCAAAAACGCTTAAAACCAAATATCTTAGGATGAAAGAAAATAATAATAATAATTATAAAATTCAACCCCTCGGGCCCCTCAGCGGGCTCAAGGCAATTCTCAGAATCAATTGAGCCTGCCTAAGGGCCCAAGGGGTCATCGCCCTGGCCGGGCGGAGTTGTACAACTTCGCCAGCCCAAGTTAGAGGGCCCTCAGGCCACCCGATAAACCGAAGCTAATTCTGAAGGTTTTATGTTTTTTTTTTTCCTTAAATTTTTTTTTTAATGTTTTTATTTTTAATATATATATATATCTATATATATCTCTCTCTCTCTCTCTCTCTCTCTATATATATATATATATATATATATATATATATTTTTTTTTTTTTTTTTTCATTTTTAAGTTGTTTAATATTTTTATTGTTATTATTTTGAATTTTTTTTATTATGTTTTTTTTAGGTTTTTTAATTTTTTTAATTTTAATTTTACTGATTTTTTTAAATGTGTTATTTTTAATGTATTATTTATGGATTTATTATGTTTCTTTTTGTTGTTTTTTATTTAATTATTTAATAAATATTTAATTATTCAATAAATATTTATTTATTTGTTTTTGTTTTTTTGTTATTTTTTGTTTAATTATGTTTTTTTGAATATATATATATATATATATATATATATATTTTTTAGTTTTTATGTTAAGTTTGTTTTTTTTATTTACATTTTTATGTTTGGTTGTTTTTTTTTTTTTGTCTTTTTATATATTTGATTTTGTTTGTCTTTTTTAAAGTTTTTTTTTTTTTTTCTAATATATATTTTTATTTGCTTTTTATTATTTTTAAATTTTGTTTTTCTTTTTTTTTTCATTGTTTTAATTTTTTATTTTATTTGTAAATTTTTGTTTTTATTTTTATTTTGAAATTTTAAGGTTTTTCGGAGTCATGATATTTCAACAGTTTTCATTTTCAGGGTGTTTTTTGCACACAAAAAATTGGTTTTCACTGCGATTTTTCAAACATGCTGAAAATTCACCCCATAAAAAAAAAAAAAAAAAAAAAATCATTCCAGCATCAACACTTTTCGTTTTTGAGTTGTTTTTTCATGGTCTAGTTCGAATAGGTCTAGGTTTTCAGGCGGATACGTACTAGTTCTGGAGCTCTAAGTGTAGTTATAAGGTGGCAATAGGGCCATTGGTGGTGGGGGCTTCTCTTAAAGGGGGCATCGGGGCTGAGAGTACTTTTTGAGTGATTCTATGATAGTCATGGAGCAACCTATCCCCTCTCGTTGACCTAATGGCTATCTTCTCTATTTGGCCCCTATCTCTCTCTGTTGGAATTAGACTCCCGCTTGAACCTCTGTAGCCGCTTGCCCTCGTATTCAGGCTAGTGGATGAAGCACGGTGATGAATTGGATCAAATTGGGAATTGAATCAAGTGAAACAGTGAACTCGCTTGTTAATTCACCGATCAACGTGGGTCGATATGTTTTTGGGGATTTTTTGCTAGAGTTCTCATTTTGAGTTTATAGTTCTCATTTCATAGTTTACATTGTTTTGAAAGAAGAAATTGTAATACATCTCTATTCATCAGATTAATCCAAGTAGACATTGGGGATTTTAGCGAATTATCTTCCCTAAGAAAATTACTATTTGCATATGTGTGATTTCTTATTACATGTCTAAAATTTTTGTTCTAGATCGTGAATTACTTTCCATAGATCAATAGAGTAGGTTTGTGTCTTGTGATTTTGATTAAAACTTCATGAGCAATTGAAAATATACACCATAATTTCTACAAATATGTGTTGAGAAAATAAATTGAAATAGTAGCAAAAATGAGGCATGGTCGATCCATAGACAAAACTCAATCTAAAAATATTAACAATTTCATCATTCAGGCATGTGAGAAGGTGCACTCTCATCTTGTTTTTCTTTCTGGCGGATGGGATGTGGCATAATGAGAAGAAACATGAGAGGAGTCTGATTTGGTGACCTGGGATTTTTTATTTTCAAGGTTGGAAGCAGGTTGAGGAGGATTAATGGCATGCTTAGAATGATGAGTAGAAAATTGTAGAGGTTGGCTAGTAGGCCTGGTATATTTGGTTGTTGGTTGTGGAGTGGGAACAACTCAAGGCATTTTATTGTAACTTAAGTGATACATGAGGTTCAGGAGGGGGAGGAGGGGGAGGAAATGTCATTGGTGTCCATCCCTGAACCGAACATAATCGTTGAGGCTAAATGATGTTTTTCCATCCATCATTGACAGGGATTGCAAGTGGCGCTGAAATATGAGGTGGAATTGGGATACCAATACTAGGCTTGCTATGGATGGAACGCTATGGAGTCTAAGTAAGAGGTTGGTTAGTTAAATTTATAAACATATTTTGGAGCAGTTACCTCAATTATTATGATTCCCCATCAAAATGTATATAAATTCTAGGCCTTTTATCCCTTATTATCCCCAACCCTTTGTCTTTATTATTTCTTCCCCTACCTTTATTTTGATTACAAAAACTCATTTTGTAAAGGAAACATCAAGTTACTTGTAGATCGTGATAAGACAATAATATTCCAGCATCAAATAATCTAATATTACATGATTCTCTAAATAACACACATTTCAAAAAAAATTGTAAGGGGGGAGAAAATATGCTTAGTGTAGAACCAAAATCAAATTGTAATCAATGAGGGATTTGCAAGATATCATAAAAGGAGAAATTAAGTGACGATATCTAAAACAATGGTAAGAACACTTTCAAATTTTACGAAGGCCTCAGAGGTTGTAATAATAAATTATTGTTATAATATATATCAATCTTAACAAATAGAGGCCTATTTCTTTACTCAAAGCCCTATGACCCACACAATGTATATCATTTAAAAGTATATATAATTATATAGACACGAAGTAATGAAAACTTTTACTATCAACATAATCATACTCACAAGGGTTATAAACCTTGAAATGTATATACATTGTGAAAATATTTTAATCAAAGTGTTGGGCTTGACTAACCATTGAACATGCATGAATGTTGGGTGAATAAAACCACAAATAATCAGGGTTTTTGACCTTTAGTAAAAAAATGGGCATATTAGACAAAGACACCATGTCAAAAACCATTTTGATTGACATATTGATGGTGAGGTGGTTTTGTGCTCAAAACCCTAAAGTCTCAAGGCCTCCCACATCAAATCATAAATTTAAATTATGTTATGGAAAAACTTCTTTAATCATGTGCCAAAGAAATACACCATAAGTATTTGATAGGATGGGAACTCATTTGTATAGAGAAAAGGACTAATACACCCAAAAGTAATGTTCAAAATAATTACTCGAAGAGAAAATAAACCGTGGTTATAATGAATATATAATTAAATGTAATGATAATCCCTTGTTACAACTTTGGTATAGAGAGGGATTAGGGTTTGATTGTTACAATAGTCATGATGCATGACTAACATAAAAACCATTTTTAGAATAGTTTTAGCAATAAGATATAAGAATATGTGCACTAGGAGAAGGTGATAGACCCAAATTCTATTTTTTCAAAAAAGATCATAAGTAATGAATTTGACAAAGCTAGATACAATGACAGAGAACATGAATACAACCTTGATAAGACCCATCAATCACTTTTGGTGTAAGGTTTGGAAATACATTAGAGAATTTTTTGAGGTCTAAAATGGGCCTTCTACAAAATATTATAAAATAATAGTGGAAATAATAAAATAAAATTATATTACCTCATCAAGGTTTGGAGGGAAAAAGAAAAAAATATTTTTTCAACTCACATTTTCAACTTATCTCCTTATGATTTTACTCAAATTTCAAGGGGATCACTCGTTGGATGTAAAATTTAATCTTTCATTCAAGGACTACCCATGTTGTGTACTTTGGATGGACCCTACTACACAAAAAATGTGAAATAGATGAAAAGTGTGACTGCAATCACATTTTTCATGTATTTCACATTTTTCGTGTAGTGGGGTCCATCGAAAGTATGCAACATGAGTACTCCTTGGATTAAAAATTAAATTTTGCATCCAATGAGTGCTCCTACTCAAAATTTGAATAAAATTGCAGGGAGATAAATTGAAAATACGAGTTAAAAAGTATTTTTCTATTTTTTTTTCTTTTTACTCCAAAAATGGGGAATCATCCCCCATGGTTGACATCGTCATATTGAATATTATTGGTTCTTATAAAGTTGATTTTTGTTGTACATTTTGGTTTTGAGGCCCATTTTTTACCTCAAAAATTCTCTAATGGATACAATGATACTTACCCAAAATATAGACGCAAACTCAGTGGATTTCAGGATGTTGGCATGATTTTGTGCCCAAAACCTAGGTCTAAAAGGCTCATTTGAAAAAATGCATAATATAGTCACATAGAATTTAACAAACCTTGTGATGCAATCAAGGTTGCAAACAAACTTTGTATACTATATGAGGTATTTGAAGTAAAATATGAAGGATGACATTGGTTCTGAGTTTGGTGAGGTTCTTAAAAAAAAGAAAAAAGTTCTTGACTATCATGGTGTGTATGAATGGACTAAATATCAACAAAATATCAAACAATTAAGTCTGTAAAAGGGTTTGAGGAGCTTTTGAGACTACATAAGCAATGAATAAACAAAAACTGAGGGAGGAAAAGGGATAGGGACCATAAAATTCAACGTAACTTCAATTAATTAGAGACAAAACAAATTATCTATCACTATGCATACATGGTTATTTCGCACCAAAACACGATAGTCTAATGCCTTAGAAATTCCTTTCTCCCTATGCTCCCAACAACAGTTAGGGGTAGTTTGAATGGAAAACAATTGAAATGAGAAGTGCTCAAACAGGTTAAATACCCCTGAATGTTTATTGGCATAGTGAAAAATGGTGTGTTATGATCGAAGCTCAAGGAGTCGTGGTGAGTAGATGTTAAAGTTAACGGAAGATGCAAGGATCGACATTGTGGGTGGTGAGGCCACAAAGCATGAATTCCAACTTGGACTGATAGCGCCATAAACCACTGATAGTTTTGAGGGGAATCATATTACATGGGCATGGTTTCCATATTTTATAAAGGCAGTGTAAGAACAGAGGTAACAATTTTCACTTTGTGTCGGCATGCATAGTTGGACAAGACATGATATTAATGGTCAATCTTAGGTAGGGATCATGGAAAGGACTTGCAATTAAAATATCATTTACAAAAAAACTCCAGTTCCATCCAAACCAAGATATATGGAATGACACATTAGTCTTAATTTTTCTATTTTGAACACAACCATCCCTAGTTAGGTCATTGTATTGCATTACCAAGGCCATGCCATGTAGAAGCCAAACAAAAATATGATGTGAAACCTTGGCCTTTTCATTGAACCCATTTTCCATGTATTAACCAAATCCAAGAACTATATTATGCCACTTATAAACATTCCTTCAATATCTCATTCTTTTAAACATGTGTTCCACTGCCACCTTGAGTCATACATTATCACATGAATTCCGTACAGTGTAAACTTTACACAATAATTTAATAGTATAAACAATAACTCTGACATTATAACATGAGTATCATATAAATTGTTGCAATTGTTTGTTATACATGGGAAATATAAGATTGTGATCACCAAAATATATAAATTACTTTGCAACAATTCAAATCCATCAATGTTAAAACAAATTGTGTTTTGAGCATATAATATGCATGCAATAACTTTTGTTGGAAGGACTTATGGATATGGAATAATCTAGATGTTCGACATTAGAGACCGTATAGGTTAGATTATAGTAATGAAATTAAAATCCTTACTCTTTTATATGATTTGAGGTAATATATAAATATATGTTCAAGCTTTACTTTTATTTTTCATATTCACAGCAAAAAAAAATTCCTCCTTTTCAAACATAGTCAAAACCTAAATGTGAAATAAAATCTGATGTATATGTGCTCTCATATCATTGCACTTGGAAAAAAAAAATTTATGTGATTGTCTTAAGGTAGGGTCCCACCACTAGTTTTATTTTTTAATTTTTTTGTGATGGGTTCTTAATTTATTTGTTAGGGAGAGGGAAGATAATCACAATGATTTGTGAAATTTTCATTATTGACGTGTGTCAACATTAGCTAATCTAGATGGTGGTTTTCATGGTGTAAACCAAAACTCAGAAATCTTTCGTAATGGAGATAATAGCTTAGAATGTGAATGAGTAGGAATATATTTTCCATTGAGGGATAGGAAGTAAGGATGTGAGAGGTGGAATGAAGAAGGGAGCACCTAGGGTATCATGTCGCAGGTAATAATAAGGTTAGATATAGTGTATTCACAATCCATCTCTTGAACAAAAGGGAAGGTTCCTTGTCCCTATATTAGATATTTTGCTGCTAACTGGTTAAAGATATCAATACATAAATATTTTCAAAGAAATGAAGCTTAAAAAAAATTGTATCAGAGAAAATGTTGTTGTCTTGTTAAAAATACTTTCCAACTATACTCAAAATACAATATATATCAACCTTACCAAAACTAAAGGGACTGAGAGAATGAACACTATGAAATTAATAAAATATTGAAACAAAACAACTGAAAAAATAAGTTAATTTATCAAGAAACTATATAATCAAAAGTAAGCAAGATAGGCTTCAAAGTGCAGAAAGTGATCCCCGATGGGGGTGTCATGTCAAATGGACAATTGGAGGCATTGAGGGAGAGGCAGCAGGGTGGCTTCCACACACCACTTGCGCGCATTAACAGTTCCTCACACGCTCGGGGTTATGGCGCCTTATTTCCTACAACGTCTGTAATATTTCAAATTTTCCATCAACAAATTGGAATATTAGAGCTCTTACTTTTCTTATTTAGTTAAGTAAATAAAAGGGTGGAGGGACCCATAAACCCAATAGTTGAATAAAATCCACTCCTGTTGTGTGAATGTGAGTCAGTTAGGTAGTGGATCAGCATTACGGACTAGTGGAGCAGCTTATTGATGAAGGAAGAGTGGAGATCATAGAACAATAATGAGAAAGATGATGGAGATAGTGGAGGAAGAAATGTAAGATCATAGAGGAATTATAATGAAGTGATGGAAGAAGTGGTGCATTAAATGCACACATGATGGAGGGAGTGGAGAGTAATTGCAGAGATGATGGAGAACATGGAGGGCAACGGAGTCTTTACGGAGGCTAGTGGCCACATGTGCAGTGCAGTAATGAGGTGGGTCAAGGCTAAGGTAGGCTCACAAGCATAAAAGGAAGGTGAGGGAAACCATAGAAGGCATTCTGGATTTAGATATTGTATTATCATTTACGGCATTTCTTTGCATGCTTTAGATATTTAGCTAAGTATGCTGTGTTTTTTAGCACATGGGTGTCTCCGAGCAGATATCCCACCCTTATCCACGGGGGTCTTCAAGTGCCTACTCTGGAAAGGTTTCTTTGAGAAGCCATTAATCATCCGAAAATTGTGCCACATTTAGCTCCTCTCTTCAACACTTACAGCTTCAGGAATTATGCATTCTTGCCTCAGGGTTTGAGAGGAGGAAGGTAGTTCTCAGTATTTCAGCTGGGAAACCTGTGTAGGGATCATCCATTCACCTTGTACATCCATTTTAGTCTTCCGAGAGTAGAATTGCTACATCCAGAATCAAGCTATCATTCTACTCCTCTATGCAACAACAATTCCTGCAGGAATTACGCATTCCAGCAGTGTAGGTTCAGAGAAGAAGGAAGTTCCAAGTATTTCAACTTGGAATCTTGTGAGGGATCATCCCCTAACTTTGGTGAGACAATTTCCATCCATTATGAGTAGTATTGCAACATATGGTAGCAAGCTACAACATTAGCCCTCTTGACAGTGCAGTCACTTCCAGCAATTGTGCAGTTTAGCAGTTGCAACTTGAGAGGAGGAGATAGATTTCAAGCTTCCAGTTTGGGAATCAGGAGAAGGGGACAACCCTTCATGCATTGAGCTGATTGGGTGTTATTGCAGCTGTTAGTACCCTATAAATTATAGGATCTCAAGGTTATTGGATACTTCACATTTCTTGCAATTTTTCATTATTGAAAGGCTTTTCAAAATTCAATTTTTTTCAAAAAATAATAATAATAATAATGGAAAATAAAGAAAAGAGGGTATAAAAAATAGAAAAAAGAGAAAAAATGGAAAAAGGAAAGAAAAAACCCCAAAAAGAAGTAAAACTGAAAGTGTTACAAGTTCAAATTCCACTAATCATTAGATAGATTTGTCCAGTCAAATAGTTTAATCATTATTGGACCATTTTCATTTTTTGCTAATAGCTTAGAAAATAAAGATATGCCAAACTACTTAATCTTGGCTTATCAGTAGGTAGATAGAAAATGAAATTGGCTCAATAGTTTAAACTAAGCCAATGGCTGAAATAAGGATAGGTGCTATGTTAGAAATTCAAAAGAAAAAATGATTTAAGGGTTTGCTAGTCCAAATGTACCCTGAAAAAAGAACAAAAATGTTAGAGGATTAGTTTGGGTAGGTAAATGTGCTGAGGAGAAAGAATGAAAGGAAAATACACAATATATTCCACAAGGTACAACATCCCAGTTTCATTTGTTCCTTTGTTGTAAGAGGAAAACCAAGAGAGTGATTGTTTATACTCAAAATATGGAAAATGGGTTATGTTTTAAAATTTTGGACTTCAAAGTCATTTGGGCATACCTTATGTCAAAATGTTATCCTAAGTCCCGAAGCTATCAATTCTCTTTATTCCTGAAAAACTCCCAAACCCACATATTTTCATTTATCCTAAGTCCTAACTACCCTCGACACTCATTCATTCCCCTACCCCACCGTCGCATCATATGTCACATCCACCTTTAAACTCCCCTCACCTTTCCGCCATCTCCGCTCCCCATCTCCATATTCGACGATCTCCAACGCATTTCGCACCCCACTCAACCTTTGAAATTTAACTACAGGGGGGGGGGGGTCCGAAATGGGCGGTAACTATAACCGATGTCCCCGCTATGTGTCACCTCTAGGCTATTTCGTGCCCCCCCCCCCAAAAAAACAGTTTTATCGTTTAACAATATCGTCGCGCTTATTCAAAATTTTAAACTGGCCATTAGCAACACATCCACTCCCTCCTATCTCCTCCATCCAATCACTTCGCCTCCTGCCAAAACAACGATTGTGCTATTAATGGCCAGTCCATTATCCAATGGACCTTCTCTTATTCAACGACCACCAAATCGATGTTTAAAGATAAAATTCGGCATAACAGTAGAGTTTACTCCGATGATTATCGTTAAAATTGGTGCAGATTTTCAAATTCGCAAGTAAATCACAGAGCAGTACAGATGAAGAAAGGATTTTGTTCATCAAAGAGAAATCATCAATTATCTGCAATTCCGATAGCAAATTTCTTTGTTAACTCTGCTCACGGTCCCTTTTTACGTCGTCCCTTGTCTAATCTCATTCTGTGACAAGTTTTCCCTCTCTCTTCCCCCTTCTTTCATCCCATTCTTTCCAAATACAGTGGTAAATCCATTGAAAAATCATGCCTCCCAAGAAACACTAGGAGCCCTTTAACCTTATGATCTACCCTCAGGTAGATTTAGATCACATAGCCCTGGCAGATCGAGAGCACAAAATCCATGAGACAGAGTCATAATTCAATTTATTCGATGTCTACTACTGGCTCAAGGATAAATTCCTTAAGTAAGTAGATGATATAGGCCTTTGGGAGGCTAAATTTCCTTTTTACATTTTTCCCAAAACTCATAGTTGTCCAGAGTTTTACAGAAAATGCCAATTATGTTATGACATCAACCAGAGAGCCATAGTTAATCCATCAGGGGAAGAACTATTTACTATTGATGCCCAATCTATCCAGAGCAAGATTCAAGCCCCCATTGTTGAGAACATTATCCCTTTTTTGTACGAATCCCTGAGATAATTATACCAGGGATTATATTTTGCTAGCAGGGCCAAAACCTTAGAGATTTTCATGGCCACTAATGCCCCAATGCCTACCAATAATCCACCTTATCCTTTGTCTATCTTTCCTGATAGGACCCAACAAATTGTTACAGTTTTATCTTACTTATTAGGGTATCATAATGATCAGTGGGTAGAGGAAGCCATGATTGGTTTCTTGTTTATTCTTTCCTCAGAGGTTCAACCCAAAATCATGTTCAACTATACACAGCTTCTTGTAGATGCAATTAATGAACAATTCCTAAAGTTTCAGACAGAAGAAATTTTCAAATACACCTCTGTGTTGGTGTACATGTGTGTTTATTTCCAATCCAGTAGGTTTCAATTTGATATGATGAAGCTGAATGATGATTCTCAGCCCCAATCAATGATTTTATCGACTAATTTATTAATGAAGGAGCAAAAGAATTACGCCTACAAGAGCTTTGTAGACTTGTTTATTCATCCAGCAATCAATGCACTCAACAGTACTACAGAGCCAAGGATTCGTGAGGAAACAAAGAAAGTGATGCAGTTGATAGAGCAGATTGGAATAGCAGATTGGTACCTCTACCAAAACTACATAGAGATCAAGGTTTATGGCAGTGAATTGGCCCCCTATAAACTGTCTAAGTACCTCTCTATGAGAATATTTTCACTTGAATATATTAGACAAATGATAAATGTAGATGAGGTGCATTTTTTCTCTGCCAAGAAGAAGTCACAATTCAGGATCAAATCCCAAATTGGTCCATTTATTTTTAACAGCAAAGCAACAAGGGATGACGTAGATAAAATGTTAAAGGAGATGAAGTTCACACATAGCTTCACTTGGTCCTATGATCCAATGGGGATCATCTCCAAGAAGAGGGGGGAGAAAAACTCCACTCCCTACATTCATAGTTACAGATTGGACATAGAGCAGTATATGAACAAAGAAGAATGGGCAGCTAACACACTCCAGGAGGCAGAAGAGCAGGTCATCTCTACTTCAGTAATTCAAACACCAACTCCACAAGAACTAAAAGTTGCAGGAGCACAAGATTACAAAGGAAAAGAACCAGAAAAGAAAGTAAGAATCAAGAGGACCAGGGAAGATCAAACAGACATGGATATTGATCCCTCCACTAAAGAATTCAAAATGAAATACAGGAAGAGGGCTAGAATCTGCATGGACATTGACCAGGGCAGTGAGAAATATTAGCAGATAGTTATCACAATCAGATATTCACCAAGCTCATCTCTAGTAGGTGGCCAAACAATTTTCTCAACATCCTCTGCCACTGTGCCTTTCCAACAGTAGAATGTGCAGACTCCAAATTCTACTACCACTATAGGGCAACAAGAGGATGATATCTATGATACATTCAAGGAGATCAAAAGAAGGAATGAGGTTCTTAGGACCAACACATATAATCAGTTTTGGAAACAAACAAGCAGCTCCCAAAGCAAGCTTCTTTCAGCTTTTGACTCTGAAAAGGGGAGAATGAAGATGGTCTTCTTAGAAGTACAAATCCCTCAACCCAAAACTTCAGCAAACTACAAGAATACCTCTTTTGAGTTTGACACAAAGAACATTCATCCAATAGACTAAATGGAGATTCACAAGCAAATAGGAGAAATGATCTCCTCCACACTAACTAGTACAGCCATGAATCTCTCAAAACTACAGGTGACATTGTCTAACACACAATCACAGTTGAAGGTGGAAAATATCTCTGCCATGGCCAAAGACTCGAGGGCAAAATCTCTAGAGGATTTAGTGATGCGACTCGGGCACAATCCATCAAGCATAGCAGTGGCAGAAGTACTTGTGAAGAAGAAGAATGCATACATAGTTGCTTTGAGGAGGCAGCTCAAGAAGCCTGTGACAGAAGATCCTATGGCCAAGGAGATAGAAGAAAATGAAACATAGAAGGCAGAATTGCTGCAATTGATCACCAAACAAGCAGAAAAACTCAAGAAAATGGAGAGTGAGATGGAGAAAATGATAAAAGAAAGACAGAAAGAAATAAGGGAGCAGCAAAGAAGCAACTAAGGCCATGATTCCACTACAAACAGCCCCTCTTACAGTGATTCCAACATCTACAAAAAAAACATGTACACCAAGTGAAGGCCCTGAGCAGTTAGCTAAAGCTATGGAGAACATGTCCTTACAGACAATAGAAATTAAAAAGCTGCAAGATCAACTCAGTGACCTACAAGAGAAGTTGAAAAGGAAAGATTTAGCACATGCCATAGAGTTGCAAATCAGCAAAATGTTAAATGAAGGTTTGCATAAGTCCCTTCTGTAGTCCTCAATGGAAGCATGGTAGGAAGAGTTAAAAAAATTATTTGGTTGGATACAATTGAATCTATGAATGATATATATCCATCAATTCAAATAAATTTTGAACATAGGGATTTAATTGATTTAGTGAAATTTTCCATTGAAAAGGAAAATGATGAACTTGGGGATAAGCCCCAAACTGCCAACAATATCATCAAATTCCTTAATTTTAAGAGTAGTCATGAATTGGAGCAACTGCAAGTAGCAGACAAAACATCCACCATACTTGAGGTAAAAAAGGTGTTAAACAAGAAGAGTCTAGTTACATAGCTAGAAGAAAGATGTCATCAGCTGGAGATTGGAGTAAGTATATTTTTCAATAGGATTGAGCCACTGAACAAAAAGGGACTGCCTTCCTTATTTGTTATCAATGATAAGTTGATGCCTAGGACAGCTTATGTAAAAAGACTCACAGAGATTTCAAAGGATACATCCAAGCATACCAATATGAAGAACACCATGACAGGGAAAGCATTTTATGAAGTTATCAACAATGATGTCTTCATACAACATGAAATTAGGCACATCTTTCAGTTGAGGCCAACATTTGTGAAGTACACTGAGACTAATGAAGTCTACAAAAAGTTGAATAGAACTAAGGTTCCAACTCAAGAGGAATGGAAAAATCTATGTGGACTCTAGGGAGGGTGACAACTCAGCATGATGAAAAAACAAGCAGCTCAGCAAATTATCTATGTCAGCAGATCCAGTGTATTAGAACAACTCAATAGTATCAAATTTTCTAGCACAACAGACCATTGCATCACTGAATAATGACTTTATAATGACTTTAGACATCTGTTAAAAAGTCGTTACACTGAATGATGGTTTTATAATGACTTTTGACATCTGTTAAAATGTCGTTACACAGTATCCATGCTTGAGACGCACACGTCAAATTTTAGTTACTTTGTAATAAGTGAACAAATTGTCGTTTTGATACGGCAAGCAGTTGCAAATAGTTTAAATATAGCAGTTTATTTAGTATTAGTGGTTGGACCCTGGTTTGTAAGAGCTTTTCATTGCAAGTATTTGTAATTTTTCAAGCTGGAGAATCAATAAAGAGATCAATCTGCAAGATTCATGTGTTGTGTTATCCTGGTGTTGTTTTTCATTATTTGTGTTTAATGTTTTCCCATTATAGTCTTTCCATGTACACCATTTAAATTTCTAATTGTAAAACAAGAAGGTTATATTAAGATTTACTATTCAGAGTACCTTAATTCTGACTGTCTTTACAGTTTTAATGTTTTCTTCTAATGTATAGTTTAAGAATTCTTAGTTGCTCTTAAGTAATTACTAAAACATTTTCTTCATTTCATAATTCCACTCAGTTATAAGCCCTAATATTCACAGCTAGCTTTCCTTGCATTTGCTCTAGAATTTGATGCATATACCTAGCCTATTTCGACTCCATATCCCAATGGAAACTGTTTAAATAAACCCCCTAAATCCGACCACAAAAAATCAAACAAAAACAACTCTCACAATTAATTTAACTAGCCTAATATCAGAAAGCTTAAAACAAATCTAAATCTTATATAGAGAGATCCCTCTCTAATTCTAGGAGGGCTACATCCTAGGCTTCAAGTGGTTTTGATGTTGTTCTTTATAATTTAGTCTTTCCAATCTTATAAATTATAGAGTGATGACATAGTGGAGACCATACTGGGGACATAACTGAAAATTTTCAATTTTCATTTGAATTCAGAAACCCCTCGCTAAAAGGCACTGTATGATACAACTTTTTTTTAATATTGGTTTCTTTCAGTTTTCAATAATCAGTTTGTCTGTGATTTTGAACTAAATTCTGGCTCCCAAAAGAATATCTACTAGATCCCAACCAGATCTGAATCCCCATCCTATTATAGGTAATCCTAAGAAGATATTAAGGAAAACTCCTAAAACAAAAAGTCCAACCAGTAGCAAAGTTCTTCACAAATCTAGCTCCTTACTTGATAGCTTTTTCACTTTGCAAGACATTCAATTTTATTTGCATTTTGAACAAGGTATATTCAAAACAAAATCTCAGAATTGGACTGACCTTACAGTTTTTGATCCATCCATATTTCATACCTCTATCCATCCAACTTCATCCACTGTTCATCTCCCTCCACCACCTCCACCAATCATGGCAACCAGATATGCCCCATTGGTGCTGCCCGCACCTTTACCTCCTATGCCCCAGGATTACCAATATAAGATTCCAAAATTTGATAACACTGGTCCTATGACATCTGAGCAACATATGGATAAAATGAATGACTGTTTTGACCTGCAAGAAATTGATGATGACAGCATTAAATTGAGAATGTTTGCCTAGATTTTAGGAGGTGAATTCGGAAAATGGTTTAAAGGTTTAACTACTAATAGTATTCATGATCTCCCTACTTTTCACTGAACATTTATAAACAGATGGGAAGTTAAGAAAAAACCACTGCAGATTTTATCATAATATGAAACTATTAAGATATCTCCAGAAGAGAGTGTGCAAGACTATTGAACTAGATTTAACAACATATACAACGCACTCCTTGCTAATATGAAACTGCCCCAAGGGATAGTTTTGCATAAATTCCCTGATGGATTTGACCCAGACATGGCCTATCAGCTTGGGGAAATAGATTCATCAACTTTAGAGGAAATGCAAAAAGATGTTATGAGTGTAGAAGCTAATTTATTAGCTAAAAGGGCTAGGATGAGGACTGAGAGGAGAGTCACAATAACAAAAGAACTTGTAGCCTCTACATCTGATGCAAAAATTGGCAATTCGGTAAGGACTATGGAAAGGGTGATGGAGATAATTACTCTGAATGAAAGAGAAATACCGAGAGAAAATCAACCCATACCCCAAAACATAAATCAGAACCCATGAAGAAACCCTCCACAGGTTAGACAGAGAGAGAAAAGAGGTCCTGATCAGCAGATTAGGCCTCCTTTTCAAGAAAAATGTGTTGATGAAAATGAAAGAATAGTGAAGGGAGTTGAGGAAAATCATATTAATTTGATGGGGATTAATGAAGATTATTCATATTTTTCTCATTGAATAAGAACAAGAATTGTTTTCAATAACCCAAGCTGAACTCAAATCTGAAGAATCTGATGATTACAAACTGGGTTTTGAGAATGCCATTATGGAGGTCAATAGACAATACAATTTGAGGAGCAAGAAAAATTTAGATAATTCTGATAAGAAGAATTCAGAAAATTCTGCCAAGAAAGTATCGGAATCTGAATTCAAGAAAACAACAGAAAACACAAAGAAAAATGTAAATAACTCATAAAAGAAAAACACAGAAAACAGTACCAAAAAAGTAGTAGATACCCCTTGCAGAAATGCTTAGACAGACATTCCTAGTACAAACAAATAGACTAAAGTTACCCAAAGGATAGTGGCTGAAAGAATTGATTTATCAAATCCACTGAAAAATCAAACACCATTCAGTATTGAGAGTGAACTTGCAAAAGTGAAGATATCTATCCCTCTCACTTAATTAATCAACAAAAATGTCTACAGATCTCAAGTCCTGAAAGTGTTAAATGTAGGGGAGCTTACGGATACTGTCAGTTTAAATGATGACCACCTTGAACTCCTTTTTGGGCCAGAGGTGGATGGAAAATCCCAGGAAGGAGGTGTCCCTCCTTTTTATGTCAGCTTAAATGTTCATGACAATATTCTTCATAACGCCATGTTGGATTTGGGTGCATCACACAACCTTATGCCAAAGGCTGTCATGGAGAAGCTTGGTCTTGAAATCACTAGACCCTACAAGGATTTATACTCTTTTGACTCTAGTAAAGTTAGGTGTCTCAGTCTTATCAAATATCTTTTTGTCACTCTAGCTCAGATACCTGCAAAGAGTTTAGTGATGGATATTGTTGTAGCTAGCATTCCCCCTAAATATGGAATGCTTTTATCTCGCTCGCGGGGAGAAAAATTACAAGGGACCCTGCAATTGGACATGACATATGCTACAATTACGGTGTTTGGAAAATCAAGAAGACTATATAGGGAAACATTAATGAAGTACATGGTAAGTAGCCAAGAGAAACCTCATAATTACCCTTTGTACTTTGTTCACATTGACCTTGACTCTTTCATTTTGTACAATGATGGAATCATTGATTCAAAAGTTTCCCATATAGAAAATGATTCCACATAAAATAATGACATTCAAATACCAACAGAACAACTAGATCCAGCAAATGAACCTCTTTGGAACATGAGTTTTGATGGCTCATGTGGCAAAGTTGGCACAGGGGCAGGAATTTGGGTGTGTAATTCAAAAAAAAAAAAAGTGCACAGGTTCATTCATACAAATTAAATTTTCAGTGCACAAACAACATTGTGGAATATGAAGCTTTGCTTTTGGGATTACAAATGTTGAAAAAATTAGGAGCAAAAAGGATCTCGATACATGGTGACTCTGAGTTGGTCATAAAACAAGTTAAAGGATTGTATGCATCAAAACATCCTAGATTAAGAGCTTATATAAATGTTGTACTTGATTTCCTTTGAACTTTTGATGAATATGATTTAGCAGTAATTCCCAGAAATCAAAACGTCCTTGCAAATGGCCTAGCTTTTTCAGCAAGTACCTGTAAACTACCTCACCCAAATAAATAACATACAATTGAGGTCAAACATAGTCCTTTTGTGCCAAATAACATGAGATAATGGCAGGTTTTTGGCAGTGATAAACAAATCGAAAGCTTCCTACAATCTAAATATGAATTTGAATACAACAATATAGTCATGGATTGTGAGGAAGACAGTGTTACTGATGAACAAAGCATTGAGGAAAAACAAACTGTTGTTCTAGAAATTGTTGTTCTAGATGTAAATACTAATGTACATATTCCATCTAACAAAATTGTACATAATACAGAAAATCAAAAAGACTTGGAAAAAGAAGAATTTGAAATACTCCAACTCAAGGACAATAATCTCCCTAGAGGGCTGGTCCCTTTAGAGGTTATTTTACTTTAATGATGTGCAAAAGAAGCCCAAAATTAAACCAACTAGAGCAAACATTGAGGAATGTAATATAGGCACTTAATAGAACCCAAAAATCATCAAGTTGTCTAAATATCGGCCTATTATTACAAAGAGAAGAGATATAGCCCTGTTCAAAGAATTCATTCATGTGTTTGCATGGAGATATGAGGATTTGATGTCTTATGATACAAGCATCATTCAACATAAAATTCCAATTAAAGAAAATAAAAAACCATTCAAACATAAATTGCGAAGGATAAATCATGTTTTTATGCCTTTAGTTGAGAAAGAAATTAAAAAGTTGTATGAATCAAAAATAATAGTACCACTCAGATACTCCAAATGGGTTTCCAATATTGTCGCAACTAGAAAGACAACAGGTGAAATTAGACTCTATATTGACTTTAGAAATCTTAATAAATTATCTCTTAAGGATAATTACCCTTTACCAAAAATGGATCACATATTGCAAAGGGTAGTGGGTTCCAGTAGGATATTTGTGTTAGATGGTTTTTCTGGTTACAATCAAGTGTTAGTACACCCTCATGACCAAGATAAGACAAATTTTACAACTCCTCGGGGGACTTTCATGTATGTGAAAATTCTCTTTGGATTTGTTAGCCACCAATAAAATTTGTCATATCAAATGGTGGCTAAAACATTTTTGGAGCCTTCAAGAAACAGGTTGTATTGCTAAAAATGTTATCTCTTGAAGACTCATGGAGACATCATGCCCTTGGTTCAAATCTTCACTGCTGTTTCCATTTCAAACTCAGAAATTCTGATGATTCCATAGAGAAATGACTACTGCAAAATCCATTTTTCCCTTCCATCCACTTCAAAACTAACCTTCATTGTATTCCCCTTTTTTCCCATCATTTTCCTCTATTTTTCATCTGTTCCCCTTTTTCCTTCATAAAATCCACCTTACAAAGTTTAAAACTCCTTTTTAAACTCTGCCGAAACCCCCAAATCCATTGAAAACTTGGAAAAATTTCATAAAAAATACGTTTTTGTATTACAGACTTAAGCCCCCTTGGGCTAAGTCCTAAACCACTTCCCCACATGTGCCCATGCCCTAGACCCAGGCACTAAGCCCTTTCGGCGCTTATCGCATCAGAGAAAACAAAATGTGCAAGTTTATTTTTCATGGTTAAAACCTCCGATGCGATTAAGCCCTTTGTACACAACCATCGATCATATTATTGTTTCATATAACCCGTGGGCCCGCAATCAGGCGCTAAAACTTGTGAATAAACCATTCCTTATGCTTATTTTCGTTTGTGAATCGAAAAACCCACTTTTTCCTAAGTTCAGTCTAAACGCGCCCAAACCATGTTTTTTAATGTAAAATGGGTAGATTGAAAGACCCGCATCAAAGGTTCTGATGCGTTTGATCCCCTATTATATAAACCTCGCTCTTCGCTCTACTCCATATAACTTACGCCTGGGACCAAGAGTTTAAATCCCGAAGCGCCAATCGCATCGCAAATTTCCAAATGGATAGATTGAAAGACCAAGCCCGACCTCCGATTGCGATTGGCCCTCGTACATAAGCCCCGGGCCTTTTGCCTTCCAAATAATCAAAGGCCCCGCAATCGAGTGCGAGACCATATCATATATATATCCCGCTCCCAAAGCCAAAACTTTGTATTATATTAGATTTTGGGTTTTTCATATTTTTTAAAGGTTTTCCGCCTGTTCTATATTTGAGGTATTCTCTGCCGTTGATCTTGAGCCGATCAATGGCCCACGCATTATCGCATCGTAATTTTTGTTGGGTGCATTTGTTTCTCCCCTCCGATTGGCGATTCCCCGATCAGTCGTCAGCCGTTTATCTCCTCCCCGCCTTCCTTTGATCCGACGACCCATATTTGCTTCGATTATTAACCGTTCCCCCACCTTTGAACCCCTCCGATTCACTCTCCACGGTCGATCTGATCTACAGATCAATGGTCAGTGCTTAATCACCTCGGCGCATTACAAGTTCTTCACCCCACCGATCACTGAGCCTTTATTGCATCTGGGCCATCCACGTGTCCAGATTGGACAGTCCAGATCGCATCTCCCGACTTTGGTTAAACACATACAACCCCGCTCATTATGTTTCTTGGCCAATCACAGCTGTTGATCTCTATAGATCAATGGTCCCTATTAACCTTTTCTCCGCCTGTATATTTTTCTTTTTGAACCCCAGATTTAATCCTGGCCGTCAATCTTCTACATCCAACGGCCCAAATTAAAACCGCCCCTCTTCCTTGCACCCGTGCATCTATCCCATATCGCGCTCATTCTCCACCGTCAGATCTGAGGCCCCAGATCTGACGGCCCACACTCCATATCGCGCAAATTTTAGCACAGAAGTTAATTTCGCATAGGCCCCGCGATATTGGTGGTTTTGAAAAGCCACGTGTCGGGCGAGAACGCATATTGCTTTCAAAAAGGAAAAACCGCCTCCCCGCCCTTTCGCCATGCAAAAACAATTTTTTTACCTCCCGAAACTGCTTTCCCTCTTTTCCTTTGTAATTCATCGCGCCCCTCCTCAGCCGTCGATCTTTATAAGCCAATCTCATCCGACGACTCCCATTCCTCCTGAAACCCATTTGGTGTTTAAATTCATTTTTCCTCCGCCTAAGGTTTTTTAACTTTATTTATTTATATTTTCACCATTTCTCTATTATACGTCCTGGATCTCTCTCAACCGTCGATCTTTGTAGATCAACAGATCTAACTTAATTTGTCCCCCACTTTCCTTAAACCTCCTGCAAACGAATCTACACTGTTGGATGCTGCCATCCAACGACCACGCTCCTCTCCATAACCTCCAAAGCAGTTAAACCCAATAACGCAGGATTTCTTAATTATTTTTGTATTTTTCAGGTGTTTTCCATTATACTGAAGAAAAGCTAAAGGTCGGGGATGACGATTCCCGTGCCTTTGATTCATAAGAAGGAAACCATTCACAGGGTTTGAATCAACATTTCATTAGTGCTTCATGGGCATTGATGCCATATGAGCCCTGTTCGGCCCTGCACATCCACAAGACACGGTGTGCTTTAATCAAATTAAAAGAGTATCAGTGTCGAAGACAAAACAAAGCAGAATAGAAGATTAAAGCCTAATACACTAATAAAACACATATTTAAAGTGGATTAATAGTGATTAAAGAAAAATCAAAAAGATCTATCAGACAGAAAAGCCTCCACTACCACAACAGAGGCCAATTGATTCCTCTCAGCTACCACAAAGCCACCTGTAGCTTCAAAGCATTCCAACAAAGGCTGAAGTTATTGATCACAAAGAAGATATTTGCCTCAGTGCAGCTGCATAATTAATTATGCCAAAGGAAACTATTGTAAAAAATATCAGCAAAATTATTACTACATGAACAGAGCCTTAAAAGTCAACAAAAGCTCCCACCAAGCTTAATTCTTAAATGTAAATCAATTAATGCAGTGAAAATATCTGTACTCTTCTCCATTAGGCCCCTCATAGTCCGAGAAGCAATAGACTATATTAATTAACCCAAGAGATCTTTCATCAGATCTCACCTCCTCATTTCTTCTATAAATAATCCTATAGAAGATGAGAAAATGTTGGTTGCAGAACTTTGAAATATACTTGAGCTTGAAACTTCTACTTGTAAATAGTGTTCACGGGCTCTTGAAGCTCTGCTTGTGACAGAATAGTTAGGCTGAGAAGTGAAGATGATTGCTAACCTGAAACAATGGACTTAAAGTTGTAACTGGTTTGAAGCATCAATACAAGCTGAATTATGGGATCCTGGTCTATGTCGACGGTGATGTTTTTCTTATTGTAAATCATTATTTTATTTCTGTTTTCACTTTGTCCATCTTCTCTGATAAAGAACAGCAAGCATAGAGTTAGGATTTACTGTATATCAGTACCCTTCTCTGACTGATAAGCTTTATCTATATGTTTTCTTCCAAATTGTACTATTTAGGAATGATTTAATTCAGTTTGAGCAGTTAGGAATGCTGGCATTCCCTCGTCCTACTGTCTTAGCCAATTTTTATTCTCAAATGTTATTTTCAGTTTATGTTAAGTAGAGATGAACTAAGGAAGATATGGTGAGCCTTGGTACTAGTTTTATCCCAAAATACTATCTGAAAGTTTCCCTAAGAGTGTGTTGAAATCTGGCTAGTTTCAAAGTACTTACCAGATCTTAGACCATTCTTTGTTATCATTTGTGTTTTCCCTTATGTTTTAAATATTTTTCTATTTAAAGTATATCAAAGGTTGGCTAGTTTCGAAGTACTTACTAGATCCTAGTTTACTTTTATGTTTTAGGCTTAAGTGTATGTCAAAAGCTGGCTAGTTTCAAATTACTTACTAGATCTTGGGCTGCTCTTTGTTCTTCATCTGTTTAATTCCCCTTCTTGTTGTATCATTTCATTACATAAATCAACTTCAAAGAGACCCTTAGACATAGATGACTTGCCCCATGGACCACTCTTGAACCTGGTTGTTTCAATTAAATCCTATTATGACTCTATATCCCAATGGACTAAAACCAGCATTACATCCATCTTTTTAGCCGAAGCTAGTCCTATTTGCTTGCAACTTCTCACCTTTGAAACTCTTTTTATTTAAAACTTTCCACTCAAATAATAATCATGATCAACCATCCAAAACAAACAAAAACCCTTGGACTTCATAACTAGCCTAATATCAATACTCAAAACCTTAAAGATAAATCCATCTTTGCACTTATTGGAGAGATCCCTCTCCGGATTCAGGAGGGCTAGATCTTAGAATCCCAAAGTGGTTGAAACGGTGTTCTCCCTACTGTCAGATTTTTTCCAATCTTGCTGATTATAGGGAGCTAACAGGATTAATGAATGTTGGAGCTACCTTTCAAAGGACCATGGACATAGCATTTTTTGATGACATTGACCACTTTATTGTGATTTATTTGCATGACATCACTATGTTTTCTAAAATTGATGAAGAACATTTAGCACACTTGAGAAGAGTTTTTGAAAAATGCAGAAAATTTGGAATTTCCTTCAATCCTAAGAAAAAATTATCTAGATTAGAAGAAGGAAAATTATTAGGTCATATTATCTCTCATGATGGAATCAGAATTGACCCTAGCAGAATTGAAGGAATATTAAAAATCAACCATCACATAAATCTTAAAGAAATCCAATCATTCATTGGTGAAATCAACTTCCTAAGGAGATTTATACCAAACTTAGCAGAGCTTTTAAGGAACATTACCAATATGCTAAAGAAAGAATCAGAAATAAAATGGACCATAGATGCAAAACAATCTTTTTATTTAGTCAAGCTAGCATTGACAAAAACCCCATAACTAATCAGTCCAGATTTTACTAAAGATTTCATGATTTTTTCTTTTGCTTCTGAACATACTATTGTTGTTGTTTTATTACAGAAAAACAGTGAAGGACATGAGCAACCAATAGCTTTTTTCAATAAGGCATTAAGAGATGCATCATTGAAATATAATATCATGGAAAAACAAGCTTTTTCTTTGGTTAAATCATTGAAATATTTTAGAGTCTACATTATACATTCACATATCATTTATTATGTTCCAAATGCAGTTGTCAAAGATATCTTAACACAAAACTGTCTTGATGAAAAAAGAGGAAAGTGGACTGTAGTGATCTTAGAATATGATTTGGAAATCAAGCCTACTAAGTTGATTAAAGGCCAATGATTAGCTAAATTGATGGCAGAATCCAACTTTCATGCACTAGACATCAACATGGTACATTCAGTAGATGATCAAGAGGAACTAGTGACTCCACCAATTGATGAAGCATTCATGAATTCTCCATGGTATGCTGATATTTTGTATGTATTGTCAAATCTGAATGCTCCTCCTGGTTTGTCTAAAACAAAGGCTAGATTTCTAAAACTTAAAGCAATTAACTTCTGCAATTTGGACAATGTTTTGTATTGGAAAGATATTGGAGGTATTTTGCTAAACAAATTATTGAAGGATGATGCATATAGAGTAATGCAGGAGTTCCATGGAGGTGACTATGGTGGCCATCTCTATTGGAAAACCACTGCAAACAAGATCATGAGAGATGGTTTTTATTGGCCCACCCTTTTTCCTGGTGTCCATACAATGGTTATTGCTTGTCATAATGTCAGATATTTGAAGGAAAGAGAAAGATACTACCCTTACCCCTGAAACCTATTTCTGTAGAAAGCCCTTTCTCACAATGGGGATTAGAATTCATAGGATAAATTCACCCTCCATCTCCTTCTCAACATAAATGGATCCTCACTGCTACAGATTATTTCACCAAATGGATAGAGGCCACCCATTCTATAAATGCCATTGACTTTTTCATAATAAAATTACTAGAAACCAACATCCTTTCTAGATTTGGTTGTCCTAGAAAAATCATTATAGACAATGCTACAGCCTTTAAATCCAAAAATATGGTTTATTTCTGTCATAGGTATCACATAAAATTGGGGCATTCAACAACCTATTACCTTCAAGGTAATGGACTGGATGAATCTTCAAATAAAATCCTAGTGAACATTATTAAAAAGCTTCTAGAGGAGAATAAGAAATCATGGCACAATAAGTTGATCAATACTCTTTGGGTTGATAGGCTTACCACAAAGAAATCAATTGGCATGTCTCCATACCAATTGGTTTATGGAATGGATGCAGTGTTTCCTTCTTCCTTGGGAGTTCCAGTAATGAAGATAATCCAAGAGATTCAAGCTTAACCAAATTACATTCAAAGGAGGATAAATGACACCATTCAGTTGCAGCAATCCAGAGAGGAGGTTTACAATAGAACACAATCAATTCAAGAGAATATCAAAAAGATATTTGACAAGAGAACCAAGGCCAATGATTTTAACTTGGGATATAAGGTCCTAAAATGGGATTCCAGAAGAGGGGATAAAGGCAAGCATGGAAAGTTTGATAATTTTTGGCAAGGGCCATTCATCATTGATGCTTTCATGGGAAATAATGCTTATTTTCTCAAAGATATGGATGATATAGAAGTATATGAAGGTCATGTCAATGGCAGGATGTTGCAACACTATTTCTTTTGAAATACAGGTTGAATTTTCATCATTGTAAATACCACAGTCTTACAATTTTCAACAATTCATTGGACAAGGTTGAAGCCTGAAATGAAGGCCCGAAGCCTAGTTTGATGAGCATGTATAAAAACAAGAAATCAGTTGAAGATGTTGTAGAAAAGGGAGCATCCAAGGCTATTGGTTTCAAGTTCTTGACACTTCTTTTCAAGAAGTGTCATTCGTAGTTGGAGCCACTGTTAGTACCCTTCAAATTATAGGATCTCAAGGTGATTGGATACTTAAAATTTCTTGCAAGTTTTCATTATTGAAAGGCTTTTCAAAATTCAAATGTTTTCAAATAAAAAAGAAAAAATATGGAAAACAAAGAAAAGAGGGTATAAAAAACATAAAAGAGGGAAAAAAGTGAAAAGGAAAGAAAAACCTGAAAAATAAATAACACTGAAAGTGCTGCAAGTTCAAATGCCACTACTCATTTGATAGATTTGTCCAGTCATATAGTTTAATCATGATTGGACCGTTTTCAATTTTTGCTGATAGGTTGGAAAATAAAGATATGCCAAATTTTTTAATCTTGGCTTATTAGTAGATAGATAGAAAATGAAATTGACTCAACAGTTTAAACTGAGCCAATGGCTGAAATAAGGATAGGTTCTAGGTTAGAAATTCAAAAGAAAAAATGATTTTAGCGTTTGCTAGTCCAAATGCACCCTTAAAAAAGAAGAAAAGATGTTAGAGAGTTAGTTTAGGTAGGTAGATGTGCTGAGGAGAAAGAATGAAAGGAAAATACACAATCTATTCCACAAGGTACAACATCCCAGTTTCATTTGTTCCTTTGTTGTAAGAGGAAAACCAAGACAGAGATTGTTTATACTCAAAATATGGAAAAGGGGTTATGTTTTAAAAGTTTGGACTTCAAAGTCTTTTGGGCATACCTTATGTCAAAATTTTATCCTAAGTGTCAAAGTTATCAATTCTCTTTATTCTTGAAAAACCCCCAAACCCACATATTTTCATTTATCCTAATGTTATGTGGATAAATCCCTCTTGCGGACAAGAGCGATCTCCCTAGTATCCTATGGATAGCTAGAAACAAACATCCATTTGTAAATCATTTTCTCTAGATCATTTGCAATTCAGAATTATTATAAACAAAGAAAGAGGACATGCTCCTATCTTGAAACTCGACGTTCGGTGCAGTCTTTTATCCAGTCGCTCCAAAGACACTTCTTCAGTAAGTAGAACCTGCAATCAAAGATAGACAAAAGAGTTAAAATCACCTGCAACATATAATAATTGAGAAAAGCTAATCTAACTCAGTGATCAAGGAATCTAAGTATTGAATTATTCAAATAGGCACAAGAACAACTCAATGAGAAAAGGAGATCCATATGTATTATCTTGAATAAAAGAGTAACTTTACAACCTATCACCTTGATGTCATACAAGTTCCTCCCGGGGTCCTAAAAAATCGTTCCTCCTTCAGATTGACTAGCCTTCCTCTCTCTGAATTATCATGAAGTTATGGACATGAGTGTGTGATCATTTTCATACCAATAATGACTAGTATAGAGAGTATGCTCTCTTGAGAATTTCTTCAGCAACCAATATGTATGTCTACCCTTGAGACTGAAACATGAGCTCACTCTATAGGAAAATGGAGGTAGTTTCAGTTCCATGAAGAGGGGGATGGATTCCTCTCATGAAGTGATTTAAGCTCCATATACCAAGGGATAAACTCCATGAGTGAAGGGATAGAGCTCCATGAGTGGAGGGATAAAGCTCGAACTGATCACACCTCTAGAAGCTTCCAGTTGGAAGAATATTCATCTAGCTAGGTTTCTAGAACTTACTTTTTCCTTTGTTTGATTGTTTACAGGGGTCCGCAGGTTTTATAAGTAGAACGTCCGGGATTTACTGCAAGCTATAGAACAAATATTTTCGGATCTGCAGGAAAGAGCTACGAAAAGTGCGGAGTTAGATTTTTAAGGTTTTTAATGATATTTTCTCCAATTCTAAGACTTGGTTTAGGAACATTAGGGTTTTTTACCTCTAAGGGAGCATAATATAGGGAGTGATGAACCTATATATATAGTCAAATTTCATGGTGACAAAATAACGTGTAATAGATTGCCCCCTAAAGTGTGAAGTCTGAGGTACCTCTGAAGAGTGAAGTGCTTTATCATTGGATTGCGGACACACTGGTCGAAAACCTATAAAAACATTCAATGCAAGCATATATGTGTATATCATCGCTAAGGTAGGAATTCCCATACTCAGATCAAAACTAACTACATGTTCTGGTACAAAAATGATTTTAAAATTACATTTTTAGTAGACACAGTATGGACGCAGCCATTTGTCATAAGTAGTCTATTGTGTCATGAATAATAAAATTTCTTGTAGCCTGGATGGTGGACACTAGATCCAGGGTCTTGATTTCTGCTTCCCGAACTAGTACGATTATATCCATGCGATTGATTGTGTCGAAGTCGAACATGGTAGAAACCACTTGATTACTAGTCATTGATGTGAAATATTAACAAGTGTGAGAGAAACCACCAATAATGGCAATGGCTCTCAAAGTAATCAGTACAATCCATGAAGTGTGAGTGAAAGATTTGCAGTCGAACACTTCACAGAATCATTCAATCTAACGTCATTGATGCAACCTATCGTCGAAGGCGAGAAACCTGCCATTAAAGCATGTAGATCCCAAGGTACTAATAGGATTCTAGATCAACTTTCTAGATGATGAGCTATCGTCGATAGAATGTGACCTATTGTACGAAAGCCCACGAAACGAAACCATTATATAAAGTTTTGAAGAAATATTTTCCAAGGACTGACTCAGGAATGGTCAACGCAAATAAATACAAATGTTTGTAATGAATGGTTTATTTGAACTGTCTCTTGAACACATAACGACACTACAGATGGTTTGGTAACAATTGACCTAGAACACGACTGAAGACTTTCAATATGGTTTGATTAACTGTTAGACAAAGGATTTTCCCAACCTAGGTACAAGTGTGACAAAAAGTGTCTTGTTCAAGAGTGGTATACTACTTTTAAAACAAGGGTGACACCTGAATTCCTTTTCTCTTTTTTCCTCCACCATTACTGGCAAGTAGCTCTTTATTTTTGACAAACTTAAGGAGGATAACATTTTCTTGTTGTGTAAGCTCATCCTTCGGATGAGTCCATCTTAGTATTAAAATCAATCCCTAAGAAGGATTGGTTTGTTCCTATTTGTAATCGACAGGTCCTTTACTATTAAATTTTAATGAGTCCAGTATAGGAGAAACTCAATGTTTTTTCAGTTTTAGGGAGTCTAAAGAAAAACACAAGTAAACTCCGTGGTTGTACTTTTTTGTAAATTTAGTGTCTCAAGCCTGAAAAAGGATAAAATAATATAAGAGAGAACGCTATTGACCATGCTTAGTCAACGTATACCTTTTTTGTAAATAGTCCATTTCAGTCCAGAAAAAGGGTAAACTTATACTGAAAGGATGACTGTTCATTTCCTTTTAAAAGTTCGAATAGTGAAGTACTTGACGACCTTTTCATGTTTAGAGAGTCTGAAAAGGGCTTAAACGAGAACTCCAAGGTTTTTCTTTTTTGTAATTTTTAAGAGCCCGAAAAAGTGATAAAAGTGTACTCAACATCAAAATAATTCTTTTCACCGAAAAAGCCTGTATTCTGCACAAAAACTTGAAATATTAAACATACATATTTCCAATAAGTAAAAACATCGAAAAATAACCTTTTAAAGTGAAAAATAAATAAAATATAATATTTTATTCATCCAAAAACTATAAAAAGGAGTTTAACAAAGTCATTTTCACCTTTTGTCTTCAAAGTTGTAAATTGAGAGTTTTTGGAAAAAAGTTATGGAGTTGATAATGGGAGAACCGACCGCTCAAATTGTGATTTGTCAAAATCAGGTAATTCACAAAACTCTTCTCTTGATTTCTATCTGATTAAATTCTCTTTTTTTGGCTTTAAATTCATTTTTTTAGGGAGAAATTATGTTCAAAATTGCGCTCGGGGGTCTGCAGGTCATGCACGCGTTACCTACGAACCCCGATAATTTTCTAAAAGGAAAATTATCGGGCTACCGCATTTTTTGTGTGGAGCCCATGTGGGCGTCTGAACTGTCTCTGTACGAAAACTGCAAAGGCGTCGTGACCAGTTTAAAATTGATAAATAATCTCAAAAATGGTTAAATTTTCCCACTCAAATAGTTTCTAACCTTCAAATGCGTCCATTTGCAGACTATTTCACCATGATAGAGTGGAGAGAACGTGAGCATGAAGATATAGACAATGAAGCCATGAATAATCCTCAAACAATGCGAGTGCTTAAACATTGTGGTTTGTATAAGTTTTTGGCGATTCAAGGTATGAGAGCACAGGTGGAGCTGATGACATGGTTAGTGAATAAATGGGATGTTCAAAATCACTGTTTTATCATTGGTGACCATCGACTCAAAATCGAGCTCGAAGATATTTATTTTCTTACTAGATTGTCCAAAAGTGGAGAAAAAATATCCTTGTTTGGAGCTAGACAGGGTGGCCTACACGTTGCTAGTTACAAACAAGAGTTTTGTAGTGATGCAACAGATCCAAAGGATAATCGCATAGACATAAAAACTATTTTTCTACTTGATCTCAAAGTAATTGCATCCATTGTAACCAGGCTATGTGGAAGTGTGACTCCACATGTAGCCACTAAACCTAAAATGCAAACAGCGGTAGAGTGCTTCAGAGGCACCATTTTCAACTGGTGCAAAGGGGTATTGGCCAACATGAAAGGCCAACTAACCAGAGCAAAGAATGCAAAGTTAAAAAAATTTGGTTATGGCGCCATCCTGATTTCTTTTGCTTTGGAGAGAATTCCACTTCTCATCCCTCAGCTTATTCCAGTAGATCATGGGGAGCCTAGAGAAGCTCGTATGGTACGTTGGGTTGCATTAATGGCCTGCCATGGTGGCGACGGTAGTTCAATGGTTTGGTTCACTCTGACGTACTTTATGTGGCTACAGAACCAAGTCTTCACAATTGAAGACTTCCCTTATGCAAGTATAGATTTCAGAGGTAATCCTGAGATGTCCTTGCCTCCAGGGGCACAGTGGGACGAATCGGGTAAGTGAATCATTTTGATTTGTTTTAAATATAATTTTTATTTATTTTTTATCATCCAATACTGATAACAAAATGTAAATGCAGATGTTGGTCCACGACGACCAGCTACACTCCGCTTCTTTGAAAGGCGACAAGCAGAGCCTATAGTACCACCACAGGATTAGGAAACAGAGATCCTAACTGATATGGAACACAACAGGAGAGGTTAACCATATATATTCCCGAGACAGGGACAGATGACATTCCTCTCTGCCTTCAGAGACATGTTACGGGTGTACCAGGACAGTTTAGGAGATTCCTGTGCAAGGTGGGGCGTGCCATAGTCTACCACCATGATCATCATCACGGATAGTGGATGATAATCATGGATTGACATATTTTGGTTTTTTTTTTGTATCAGTATCTTTCAGATCATAAGGTGTTTTAACCTATGATCACAGACGATGTAATATTTTTTGAAAACAAACCTATCTATGATATTACTACTTTCTCTGACTATCTTGTTCAACATGTATCAAGCGTTGTTTTGGTTTATTGTTTTAATGTTTCAAATGTATATTTAGAACACGATTAGCTAATGCATCAACTAATGTGTTTAAATTTCTTGAAATGTATTGATATTTGATGTAATAAAAATGTCTTTCCAAGAGACGAACCTTTAAAAATAATCTCAAAAACACTGGATTTTTAATTGCGTATACTCTGTTTAAATGTAATACAATGAGTTCTGAATCTAACCTAATGATCAAACGTCAAATATCAAATAAAATAGCATCAAATAATAACTCAATGACTGCACTATATTCTCTAATATTGTTCGTTGTTTGACCAAGGCTTACCCCATGCATAGAAACTAACTCATCAGTGGGTGAATAGATAACCCAAGCTGTGGAAGTAATATTCTGTGTACTACGACAGGCACCATCAGCAAAACCAATGTACGTTTGAAGGGATGTTGACATCTGCAATATCAAGATAAGCAGTGATTGTAGTAAAAACAAACTTAAACTAGGCACACTTATCTAATCTAAGGCACACTATCTAGAAAAATAACTAATACACAAGTGAGATATTCACACGAGAATCAAGCATAATATCTCTTTAGATAAAGACCATTTATGGGCTTATATAAAGAGACCCCATCATAATCAGTTAATTCATAGGCCCCTTTGGCAAGCACTCGCTTGAAAATGTAAGGACCAAGCCACATTTTTTCGAATTTCCCAGCTCCTAACTTATCGTTAACTTGATCATATACTAAGACTAGGTCACCTTCTGAAAAAAAACAAGGTGTAACACTTCGATCATACTGAGCTTTCACTCATTTCTTATGAGCTTCGGCAAATAATGCAGTAGTGTGCCGAGTCTCATCTAATTGTGCTAAGTACAAAAAGAATTTTTCCTCTTCAAATTTAGTTGGTAGTAACTCTATGGCTAATTGGAGTGATGGTATTTTGCATACAATGGGTAACACGGCTTCTAAACCGTAAACCAATTGAAAAGGAGTGAAATATGTAACAGTTTTTGCTGAGGTTCGGTATGCCCATAGTGCCAAAAAAAACATGGTATGTCAATTTGATTTGTGAGTTCCGATAATCCACTTTATCATGGTGGTTAAAACTTTATTAATGGCTTCAACCTAACCATTAGCGTGCGGGTAATATGGAGTATAGTTATCATGGCGCAGGCCAAGTTGATTGGAAATTTCGGTCAACATTATATTTCGAAAATGACTCCCATGGTTAGTGATAATAGCTTGGGGTACACCGAAATGAGCAATCACATGATTGAATATGAATGTAGCTGCAGTTTTTCCATTTGCCGCGAATGTAAGCATCGCCTCGGCCCATTTGGTAAAATAATCAACAATGAGAATAATATACCCATGCCCCCCGGCCGAGTGAGGGTTACATGTAATGAAATCAATGCCCCATTTTGCAAAAGGACTGAAAACAATTATTGGGTGAAGAGGAGTTGGAGGCGTACGCATCTTTCGATCAAATATTTGGCAGTTGTGGAATTTTTGGACCACAATAATACAATCTTTGAACAATGGTGGCCAAAAATAGCCAGCGCGCAATATCTTTTGGGTTATGGCATACCCAGACATATGACCACCACACATTCCTGAGTGCCCATCATTCAAAACCCTTTCAGCCTCTTCGTGAGTTATACAACGTCAAAAAACAAAATCCGCACCACGACAATAAAGTGTGTCCCCAACAATATTGTATTTTTGAGATTGATAACGAATTCTCTATCAATTTGAATGTGAAATCTCAGGGAAAAAGGTTTGGGTTTGAAGACAAATGATGATATCTCCATACCATGGATCTAATGTACTGATAAGAAACAGAGATTCATCTGCAATCGGATGCTCTACCATAGTTTTCATCTCAGTATTGGGAAAGTCATACATAAGTTATGCAAATACCAGTGATTTCTTTGATTTAGATTTCTCAAATTCCAAATCAAACTCTTGTAGGATAATAATCCATTTAGAGTATTTGCCCCCTGAGTAATTTCTTTGTCAAAATATACATCATTGGGTTGTAATTAGATATCACAGTTGTGTTTCGTAACAATGTGTAATGACGAAATCTTTGGATAGCTTGAACTGCTGCCAAGGCAAATCTCTGCACATGTGAATATTTAATTACAGTCGGATTCATATTTTGACTTAGATAGTAAATCACATGCTCATTGTGAAATTCATCCTCTTGAACTAGAACCATTCCAATGATGGAATTAGAGGCTGCTAGGTATAAAAATTATTCCTAGTTCTAATTGGGTGGATGCAATAACGGTGCATGGGATAACACATGTTTTAGAGAATCAAAAGATCGATTAGCAATCTCATCCCAAATAAAAGGAACATTCTGTTTCAAAAACCGGGTAAACCCTTTTGTTAACTCAGCATAGTTCGGGATAAATCTACGTAGAAAGTTTTCTTTCCCTTACAAACTTTGGAGTTGGCAAAGTGTGGAAGGAGGAGGTAAATTTATGATGGCCTCAACCTTCGAGGGGTCGACACGAATTCCAGCCTTCGAAACAACGAATCCTAGTAATCGTCCAGATTGCACACAAAAAACACATTTTTGCAAATTCAAACGAATCTTGTAATGCCTACATCTCATAAAAATTGCTCGTAAGTGAGTAGGATGATCGTTCCTGTGTAATGAGTGAGAAGGTAAATCATCCAGATAAGGTTGTACAATATGTTTGATGTCATGAAAATCGTAATACATTGCCCTATTAAAATTTTCACCAGCATTCTTTAATCCGAAAGGTAGTTTGCAATAAGCAAATGTTCCCCAAGGACATATAAATGTTGTTTTTGGTTGATCAGTAGGGGGTATGTTTAATTGATTATATCCGAAAAATCCATCCATAAATGAAAACATTTCATTTCTGGCACAATCATCAATGATTTGATCGATATAGGGTGTAGGATAATTGTCTTTTGAACATGCTTTATTAATATCCCTATAATCGACACATACTCGTATAGTCCCTTGTTTCTTGGTAACGGGAACTATATTAGATACCCAATTTGTTAGTGGGATTGGACAAATAAATCCTTCTTGTAGTAGCTTTTCAACTTCATCTTTAATAGCAATAGCTTTTCGTGGATGTATCAGACGTAATCTTTACCTAATAGGCGTGGCATCCAGGTATGTATTTTTTTCATGAACGAAAATCTATGGATTGATTCTTGGCATCTCTTCGTAAGACCAGGAAAATATGTCATGGAATTCTTGAAATAGGGCTTTATATGTATTAATTTCATCAATCGTACAAAAATCACCTATATGAATGTTTTCAACAACTCTAGGTAACTGATATGTCAATAGGAACAGTTGTAGGAATGTTTCCCAAATTAATCTCAAAATATGAATCTTTAATTGATATGGGATTATGTGGTTCCTTGACATAATCAATGGTAAAAATAGATGAAAAACCATTTTCAAACCTATCAAGGTCAGGTAAAAATGAAGATCTATGATGTAGATCATCCCAAGGTAATTCACCCATAGACAAAAATTCTCGAATACTTTCATCAGTATGAAACAGTTGTTGAAAAGGATCGAAAATTGATGTCAAGGCTGAGCTTGATAGTGCAGAAGATTCTTCAGTGATCACATTCATTGGATCAAAATTAGTTGAAACTGTGTTATAAAATGATTGTACTGCTTGATATGCCATCTCAAAAGGACTCAAAGGCATCTTTCCATTGAAAAAGTCCATTTCTGATTCTAAAGGCATTATCCAAGTGTCATTGAATGGAATAGTACTTGATGAAATCATATTGATATTGGCAATAGTATGTGGTACTTTGGGTGGAGGCATAGAGAAGTTCCCATAAAAGCGGATTCCTTTACTAAACCTACCCCAACATCTTCATATGGGATAGTCAATTTTCCAACATGTTGGATATTGTCTGTAGAAGCTAGGTCGGACAAATAATATGACAACTGATCGATTTTCACAATCTTTCCTTTATGAGGAAAAATGATTAACCAAAATATGGATGACACAATGGCAGTCATTGCATAAGACCATCTTCGAACCAAAAGAAAGTTGTAATCCAGAGGGGCATCAACTACTTCCACATCTAGATTAATAGTTTTACCTTCTACTTCTATAGGTAAATCCTGTAAAATTCCAAACGGATGCCAATCCCCTTCCATCAAATGCATTAAGGATTGTTGAAGATTGGTTGAGTGTCGAAGAACCGATATTTTTCCAACAATTTAACAACATTATGCACGTCGATGCCCCCTCGTCAATTACAATACAAAAAATTCGTTTGTTTTTTACTAATATTGGAATATAAAAAGCCATCTGATGAGGGAGTCTTGGTGTAAAATTTTCTAAATCAAAGACCATGAGGTTAGAATCCTGAGGATATATAACTCTAATAGATGATAAAAGTAATTTCCTTTGTGCTAGACATGATTGTAGCACTTTTAAGGCCGACATTGCTGAAGGGGAAATCACCAAGTCTTCAACAATGTTGTAGTTGTAGTTAATGGCCTACCAAGGTGGAAACGGTAGTTCAGTGGTTTGGTTCACTATGACGTACTTTATGTGGCTATAGAACCAAGTCTTCACAATTGAAGACTTCCCTTATGCGAGTATAGATTTCAGAGGTGATCCTGAGATTTCCTTGCCTCCAGGGGCACAATGGGATGAATTGGGTAAATGAATCATTTTGATGTGTTTTAAATCTAATTTTTATTTATTTTTTATCATCCAATACTGATAACAAAATTTAAATGCAGATTTTGGTCCACAACGACCAGCTACACTCTGCCGCTTTGAAAGGCGACAAGCAGAGCCTATAGTACCACCATAGGATTAGGCAACAAAGATCCTAATTGATATGGAACACAACAGGAGAGGTTAACCATATATATTCCCGAGACAGGGACAGATGACATTCCTCTCCTTCTTCAAAGACACGTTACAGGTGTACCAGGATAGTTTAGGAGATTCCTGCGCAAGGTGGCGCGTGCCATAGTCTACTACCATGATCATCATCACGGAGAGTGGATGATAATCGTGGATTGACATATTTTATTTTTTTCTTTTTGTATTAGTATCTTTCAGATCATAAGGTGTTTTAACTTATGATCACAGACGATGTAATATTTTTTGAAAACAAACCTATCTATGATATTACTACTTTCTCTGACTATCTTGTTCAACATGTATCAAATGTTGTTTTGGTTTACTATTTTAATGTTGCAAATGTATATTTAGAACATGATTAGCTAATGCATCAACTAATGTGTTTAAATTCCTTGAAATGTGTTGATATTTGATGTAATAAAATTGTCTTTCCAAGAGACAAACCTTTAAAAATAATCTCAATAACACTGGATTTTTAATTGCGTATACTCTGTTTAAATGTAATACAATGATTTCTGAATCTAACCTAACGATCAAACATCAAATATAAAATGAAATGGCATCAAATAATAACTCAATGACTGCACTATATTCTGCAATATTGTTCGTTGTTTGACCAAGGCTTATCCCATGCATAGAAACTAACTCATCAGTGGGTGAATAGATAACCCAAGCTGTGGAAGAAATATTATGTGTACTACGACAGGCACCATCATCAAAACCAATGTACGTTTGAAGGGATGTCTACATCTGCAATATCAAGAGTAATCAAGATAAGCAATGATAGTAGTAAAAACAAACTTAAACTAGGCACACTTATCGAATCTAAGGCACACTATCTAGAAAAATAACTAATATACAAGTGAGATATTCACACGAGAATCAAGCATAATATATCTTTAGATAAAGACCATTTATGGGCTTATATAAAGAGACCCCATCATAATCAATCAATTCATAGGCCCCTTTGGCAAGCACTAGCTTGACAATGTAAGGACCATGCCACATTTGTTCGAATTTCCTAGCTCCTAGCTTATCGTTAGCTTGATCATATACTAAGACTAGGTCACCTTCTGAAAAAAAACGAGGTGTAACACTTCGATCATACTGAGCTTTCACACGTTTCTTATGAGCTTTGGCAGCTAATGCAGCAGTGCGCTGAGTCTCATCTAATTGTGCTAAGTTTTCCTCTTCAAATTTAGTTGGTAGTAACTCTATGGCTAATTGGAGTGATGGTATTTTGATTTCAATGGGTAACACGGCTTCTAAACCGTAAGCCAGTTGAAAACTAGTGAACTATGTAACAGTTTTTGCTGAGGTTCGGTATGCCCATAGCGTCGGAGAAAAACATGGTATGCCAATTCTATTTGTGAGTTCCGATAATCCACTTTATCATGGTGGTTTAAACTTTATTAATGGCTTCAACCTGACCATTAGCATGCGGGTAATATGGAGTATAGTTATCATGGCGCAGGCCAAGTTGATTGGAAAGTTCGGTCATCATTATATTTCAAAAATGACTCCCATGGTCAGTGATAATAGCTTGGGGTACACCGAAACAAGCAATCACATGATTGAATACGAATGTAGCTGCAATTTTGCCATCTGTCGCGAATGTAAGCATCGCCTCAGCCCATTTGGTAAAGTAATCAACAACGAGAATAATATACCCATGCCCCCCGGCCAAGTGAGGGTTACATTGAATGAAATCAATGCCCCATTTCGCAAAAGGACTGACAGCAATTATTGGGCGAAGAGGAGTTGGAGGCGTATGCATCTTTCGATCAAATATTTGGCAATTGTGGAATTTTTGGACCACAATAATACAATCTTTGAAAAATGGTGGCCAAAAATAGCCAGCACACAATATATTTTGGGTTATGGCATACCCAGACATATGACCACCACACATTCCTGAGTGGCCATCATTCAAAACCCTTTCAGCCTCTTTGTGAGTTATACAATGTCGAAAAACAAAATCCGCACCACGATGATAAAGTGTGTCCCCAACAATATTGTATTGTTGAGATTGATAACGAATTCTCTGTCAATTTAAACGTGAAATCTCAGGGCGAAAGGTTTGGGTTTGAAGATAAATGATGATATCTCCATACCATGGATCTAATGTACTGATAAGAAACAGAGATTCATCTGCAACCATATGCTCTACCACAGTTTTTGTCTCAGTATTGGGAAAGTCATACATAAGTTCTGCAAATACCAGTGATTTCTTTGATTTAGATTTCTCAAATTCCAAATCAAACTCTTGTAGGATAACAATCCATTTAGAGTATTTTCCCTCGAGTAATTGCTTTGTCAAAATATACATCATTGGGTTGTAATTAGATATCACAATTGTGTTTCATAACAATATGTAAATACGAAATCTTTGGATATCTTGAACTGCTGCCAAGGCCAATTTCTCCACATGTGAATATTTAATTGCGGTCGGATTCATATTTTGACTTAGATAGTAAATCACATGCTCATTGTGAAATTCATCCTCTTGAACTAGAACCATTCCAATGGTGGAATCAGAGGCTGCTAGGTATAAAAATTATTCCTAGTTATAATTGGGTGGATGCAATAACGGTGCATGGGTTAACGCATGTTTTAGAGAATCAAAATATCGATTAGCAATCTCATCCCAAATAAAAGGAACATTCTGTTTCAAAAACCAGGTAAAACCTTTTGTTAACTCAGCATAGTTCGGGATAAATCTACGTAGAAAGTTTGCTTTCCCTTACAAACTTTGGAGTTTGAAAAGTGTGGAAGGAGGAGGTAAATTTATGATGGCCTCAACCTTCAAGGGGTCGACACGAATTCCAACCTTCGAAACAACGAATCCTAGTAATCGTCCAGATTGCACACAAAAAACACATTTGTGCGGATTCAAATGAATCTTGTAATGCCTACATCTCATAAAAATTGCTCGTAAGTGAGTAGGATGATCATTCCTATGTAATGAGTGAGCAGGTAAATCATCCAGATAAGGTTGTACAATATGTTTGATGTCATGAAAAGTGTAATACATTGCCCTATGAAAATATGCACCAACATTCTTTAATCCAAAAGGTAGTTTGCAATAAGAAAATGTTCCCCAAGGACATATAAATGTTGCTTTTGGTTGATCAGTAGAAAGTATGTTTATTTGATTATATCTGGAAAATCCATCCATAAATGAAAACATTTCATTTCTGGCACAATCATCAATTATTTGGTCGATATAGGGGGTAGGATAATTGTCTTTTGAACATGCTTTATTAATATCCCTATAATCGACACATACTCGTATAGTCCCTTGTTTCTTGGTAATGGGAACTATATTAGATACCCAATCTGTTAGTCGGATTGGTCAAATAAATCCTGCTTGCAGTAGCTTTTCAACTTCAGCTTTAATAGCAATAGCTTTTCATGGATGTATCAGACGTAATCTTTGCCTAATAGGCATGGCATCTAGGTGTCTTTATTTCATGAACGAAAATCTATTGATCGATTCCTGGCATCTCTTTGTAAGACCAGGAAAATATGTCACGAAATTCTTGAAATAGGGCTTTATATGTATTAATTTCGTCAATCGTACAAGAAGTACCTATATGAATGTTTTCAACAACTCCAGGTAACTGATATGTCAATAGGAACAGTTGTAGAAATGTTTCCCAAATTAATCTCAGAATCCGAATTTTTAATTGATATGGGATTATGTGGTTCCTTAACATAATCAATGGTAAAAATTGATGAAAAACCATTTTCAAACCTATCAAGGTTAGGTAAAAACAAAGATCTATGATGTAGATCATCCCAGGGTAACTCATCCATAGACAAAAATTCTCGAATACTTTTATTAGTATGAAACACTTGTTGAAAAGGATCAGAAATTGATGTCAAGATTGAGCTTGATAGTGAAGAAGATTCTTTAGTGATCACATTCATTAGATCAAAATTATTTGAAACTATGTTAGAAAACGACTATACTGCTTGATATGCCATCTCAAAAGGACTCAAAGGCATCTCGCTATTGAAAAAGTCCATTTCTAATTCTGAAGGCACTATCCAAGTGTCATCGAATGGAATAGTACTTGATGAAATCATATTGATATTGGCAATAGTATGAGATACGTTGGGTGGAGGCATAGAGAAGTTCCCATCAAAGCAGAGTCCTTTACTAAACCTACCCCAACATCTTCATATGGGATAGTCGATTTTCCAACATGTTGGATACTGTCTGTAGAAGCTACGTCGAACAAATAATATGACAACTGATCGATTTTCACAATCTTTCCTTTATGAGGAAAGATGATTAACCAAAATATGGATGATATGACAACAGTCATTGCATAAGACCAACTTCAACCCAAAAGAAGGTTGTAATCCAAAGGGGTATCAACTACTTCCACATCTAGAGTAACAGTTTTACCTTCTACTTCTATAGGTAGATCCTGTAAAATTCCAAACAGATGGAATCCCCTTCCATCAAATGCTTTAAGGATTGTCGGAGATTGGTTGAGTGTCGAAGAACCAAGATTTTTCCAACAATTTAACAACATTATGCACGTGGATGCCCCCTCATCAATTACAGTATGAAAAACTCGTCTATTTTTTACTAATACCGGAATCTAAAAATCCATTTGATGAGGCAGTCTTGGTGTAAAATTTTCTATATCAAAGACCATGAGGTTAGAATCCTGAGGATATATAGCTCTAATAGCTAATCAAGGTAATTTCCTTTGTGCTGGACATGATTTTATCACTTCTAAGGTCGACATTGCTGAAGGGGAAATCACCAAGTCTTCAACAATGTTGTAGTTATGAGCAGCTCTTGCATGTGGATTGAAAGCTGAATTTCTGAAGTACACCTTTAGCGAGTGGTTTAATTACTAGATTAGAATTAGGTTTCTTGATATGAAGTGGATCAAAAACTGAAGGAGATGTAGCTTGTGTTAAATTAGAATTTTCTATTCCAGTTACAAGATTTTTACTTCCATAGTCTTGTGATCGCATAGCAACCATCACCTCAGACATCATAAAGATATATGTAGATGAATTTGAAGAAGATCCTATCATTTTTATATCTTTAGTAAGAAAAGGATCTTTCAAGACAGCGGGTGTGAGTGAACCTTTGACAAATATAGAGACCTCGGACTGATGCGGGCACTCTTTGGTAAAGTGATCCTCGTCATAGATAAGACAAGGATAATGAGGTTTTTGTTTATCATCAGATGGTTCAGTCTTTTCAGTTTTCTCTTTGGGAGACGAAGTCTATTTGTTTTTATTCTTTCCTTTCTTCTTATTACCAATTTTAGATTTAGTTGTAAATGAATCTACAACATGAATGTCTGCAGAAGTTTCAAGGGAAGAATCTCCTTCCGGTGGATCTGGTAAAGTTATTATAGGAGAAGTAGTTTTTGAAGACTTCTTCTTACTGTTATTCGTGCTAACTAGACCAATTACATCGTCTGCAGCATGAGACCCTAAAGGAGTTGTAGTTATTTTACCAAGATGTGGTAAATCAATAATTTTTTCATATAAGGTACCAGACTGTGTATATACAAGGTCTAAGTATTGATCTTGAGCAATGACCTGTTCTTCCGTAACAACCCCTCCCTTAGTCACATCTTCAGTGATATTTGGAAGCAATGATTTGATGAACCATTCTGCCAAGATCTTATCTGGAATAAAGACTTTCACTAAACGTCTTCGACTTCTCCATTCATGTACGTGATCTGATATGTACGTGGACGTATATTTTTTTAATGAATTCAAAAGTTTTGTGCCATTGTCGTATCTGACTGAAAACTGAAACTGGGTTAAGAAAGTTTTTGCTAATGCATTGAAATTTTTGAATGAGCCACGTGGTAGTTCAATATACCATTTTGCAGCTAAACCTATCAGTGTTCTATGAAACAATCATAATCGAATGGAATCATTAATCAAAGAGTTGGATGCACACCAGAGGTGGTAAGTCATGACATGGTTTGAAGGGTCCTCTCTTGATTTACCTTCGAACTTAAGAATATCACTGGGCAACTTGTTCGACATTGGCAGCTAATACCGAAGATAATAGATCAGATCATTCACTAGGCATGACAAATCGGGTAAATCCAAAGTTGCTATGAATGGCAATCTACGGTTAGGGTCCTGCTAAGCAAATTGATAACCTTGCGGAACTATACCAGTACTAGGAGGAGGATATCTAGGATATCCTGGAATAGCCTGTGCATTTGGGATTGGAATACCTCCTGGATAACTAGGATTAGACGGACCATATTGGGGTTGAGCTGGTATCTGATATTTGTACCCAGGGTATGGTTGATGTTGGTATACTGGATTTTGTGCTACAGGTCCATATTGATATTACCCTTGATACAGTTGATAAACAAACTAAGGTTGGCTTGTTACAATTGTACTTGTACCAGGCTGTCTCGCAGGCATCTGAATAGTAGTCTGAAATGTAAGTCCAGGTTGTTGTGCAATGACCACAAGGATTTGTTGCGATACTTGAGGCGCTGTAGAAATAGGAGCTATAGAAATTCCAAGGATAGTTTTGGTAGCCTGAACAGACGTTGGTGTAGCAGTTTGAGTTGGAGTCCTAGGTGTACCCGGACCAGGCTGCTGAATAGCACTAGGTGCAGATACCTGTGGTATAACTTGAAGCATTGGTTGGACAAGTTGTTGGATTTGACTGTAACCAATTGGCTGACCATGTTGATTATAGGGTACTTGCATGTTAGGTTGCAAATTATATTGAACTTGTGATGGATCCCACACCGTGTTTACTCCAGGATATGGAGGTCCCATTGAATTTTGTGTTACATAAGATGGACCATAACCAGGTTGATAATTTGGAATGTATGTTTGATAGTTGGCTGGATAATTCCCACCTCCCTAAAACAATTCCTGTTCTAGGTAGAATTGTGGCCCTGAAGGAGGTTGTTGTCCTTGGAAAGACGGTTGCCTTGGCATAGGCTACTGTCCTTGAAGAGGTTGTGGATGCTGAATTGAGTACTTCCCTTGACATTGATATTGTCCTTGAGGCATGTACTGGCCTTGAGGTTGATATTGTCCTTGAGGTATGTACTGTCCTTGAGGTTTCCCCCCAGGAGGTAAATTACTACCTTGAGGTTGCCCCCCAGGAAATAAGTTACTACTTTGAGGGTCAGGGTTAGGAATATGTCCAGACATCATGTAAACATGTTCCGTGCTCAAATTTTAGGTATGTGATTCATTTGGACCAGATGATGATATAAGTTTGTTGGGAGAAGGAGCCGCTCCTGAGAAAGTACCAGAAAGCGACTGGTATCCCGCAGGAACAGACAAACCACCATACAAGTATGATTCTAGTGATGAAGAAAACATGGATGACTCACCAGACATGTTTAATGAAGGCCTGTATTTACCTCTAGGTATGACATAAAAAGGAATTCAAGGTGGCGAATAGTTTAGACCAGAATTGTGTAGAAAGTTTGTCAATTGAGAATACCAAGGATCTTGTTTGAAAGGGCTATAGTAAATCAATTCACGTGGCCTAAGATCTAAATATTCCTGATGTGAAGGAAGAACAACTTCTTCCTATGTGTCAGTAACTTCTTCAATACTAATGAGACCACGAGGAAGGTTCTCAGTGATGCGATACTTCACTCTGGGTGAATCAGGATGACGAGGGGTTGGAGTGATGAACTTTGAAGTAGGCTCAGACGTAGCAGGTTCAGTTTCTAGTTCAGAAATTTCAGGCTCAGTAGCTGATAATTCATTAGTTGTGGAAGCAAGTTCAACTAGTTGAAAAATTGAAATTTTTCTTTGGGAACTCTTTGTTGTTTGAGGTTGATATACTTCGTATTCAGGATGAATAATTATTGATGTTTCTTTGTGTTCAGTTGATCCAGCCCCTGATGTTTTTCCTTTCTCATATTTAAAATTTTCTAACTGGCTTAGTGTGTATTCAGGGGGTTTCCCCTGCATTCTACATGATTTTCTAGGTAATTCAGCCACGATTAAAAGTTTTAACACACAAAATCAAAGAAAATTTCAACAAAATATCCTAAAGTTTCTAAGGAAACAATCAGATTGATCACACACCTACAAAATCTAACAGAGAAATCCACACACAAACAGTAGATTCCCACGCTAAAAACACTAGTTGGTGATGAAATCCAACGTCGTATAATTTTAATGTAGAAATGGCAGTTGGAACAGTTACCTCGACAACCTGCTTAATGAAACAGTCTGGTGCAAGTTTCTCCACTTAAACCATCTCGAAGTGAAGATAACCCTCCGGAAAGTCCAAATGAGTCTATTCGAAGTCTTCTAGGACCTTCCCTCCACTGTCACCTTGGGAAAAAATCCTAAAGGTTATAGCCACTAAGGTCACCAACGGGAACAAATATACCTAGGGGAATAGTCTATGATCCAATATACACACAAGAGCATAGTAACTAGCTCAATCCCCTTGAAGGCTCCTTGATATAATCCAAGGTTTACTGACAAGTGACCCTAGGCTCCTTGACAATGGTCTATCCGAGGTTTACCATTTTTAATACGTCCACATATGCTATCTTTCCAAATGAGATAGGTATGATTACCTCACTAGTTTGGACATGATCTCATGCTTGACTCTTTTAAGAAGAGCTTCCCAGAGCATAAATGTTACAATTGGATTTTTCCTACCACAAGATTGCTACTTGTTTGCTTGAACTGTCTTGGAATATTAATTACAACATGTTCCAAGACACTAGCCTAAGCTATGTTGGTGAAAAGAGCCCTAGAAAATGTAAAATATCTAGATTGATTTTATTAAAGTGTTGTTTTTAATTCGGCTGTTTCTTAAGACAGAAGGTATGGAAGTGAAACTTCAATGATTTTTAATGACCCGACTCAAAAATAAGCTAAATGCATCTAAATGGAAAGTGAAACTCTTTTCTTTTCAATGAAACTTATTTAAGGGAAAGATTTGAGAGATTTAACAATTTTGTAAAGCACCAACTCTTTCTCTCATAAACAAAAATCTTTGAAAAGAAGACGATTTCTTTGAGAACTCAATTTCATAAAATGATCAATTACTTGTTCGAAATGAAATTATTTATCAATTAGATCAAAAACTAAAAATCGTTCAACAAACCATTTCCAAAAAGAAAACAATATCTATAACTCTTAAAAACATAAAATTCAAAACCAAAAGAAGAAACTCTAATTTTTAACTCTATCTAGAAAGTTTTGAGGACGTTTTCTCCTAGTTTGTGATCGAACCAAGAAGAATTTCTACTTATCTTAGCAGAAATGAAAACATCCAACAATGGTTTAATGTGAAATTCAAGCCTTATCAAGCTAAAAGCTCTTCTAAATTTGCAAATGAAAATGAAATTCAATTTTCATAAAAGCAAGGTTTGCAACAAGTTCAATGGCTCAACAAGAAAACAACAACATACCAGTATGCTAAGGTATATGAAGGTTTCTGATATGGAGCAGCAAGAAAGTAGGGCAAAAACTCACTCATAAAATGCAAATTAGATGAAAAATCACTCAAACACAAAAGTTGTTGAAATAAATTCACACATAAGACTTTGACAGTCAAGACAAGTTGGGGAAAACACAGAGAATCTGGTAATCTAGCTCCTAAAAAGAGAATTATTAATTTAAAAAAAAATTTCCTCAAGTCTGTAGGTTCTAATCGAGAACAGAGCAGTGTGACACTATTCTAAACTCAAAAATGCAGAGGCTACCACACTGTTTTTAAATAAAAACCGCGGAGGCAAGGAAAAGTACAAAAAAAATAAAAAATCAGATTTTCTTTCCAAGGATTCTGATAAGTTATCTACCCAACCCAGTTTTAGACTAATCAAAATAAAAAAAAACTCTTTAAAATTAAAACTGAAAAAAAAAAAAGAAAAAAGAAAAAAGAAAAAAAAAAGAGGAAAACTAAGTTCTAATCCCTAGTGGAGTCGCCATTTTTTTATGCAGATAAATCCCTCTTGCGGCCAAGAGTGATCTCCATAGTATCCTACGGATAGCTAGAAACAAACATCCATTTGTAAATCATTTTCTCTAGATCATTTACAATTCAAAATTATTATAAACAAAGAAAGAGGACATGTTCCTACCTTGAAACTCGATGTTTGGTGCAATCTTTTATGCAGTCGCTCCAAAGAGGCTTGTTCTAAGTAGAACCTGCAATCAAAGACAAAAAAAAGAATTAAAAGCACCTAAAACATATAATAATTAACAACAGCTAATCTAAATAAGTGATCAAGGAATCTAAGTATTGAATTATTCAAATAGACATAAGAACAAATCAATGAGAAAAGGAGATCCATATGTATTATCTTGAATAAAAGAGTAACTTTACAACCTGTCACCTTGATGTCATACAAGTTCCTCCCAGAGTCCTAAACAATCGTTTCTCCTTCAGATTGACAAGCCTTACTCTCTCTAAACTATCATGAAGTTATGGATATGAGTGTGTGATAATTCTCATACCAATAATGACTAGTATAGAGAGTATGCTCTCTTGAGAATTTCTTCAGCAACCAATATGTATGTCTACCCTTCATACTAAAACATGAGCTCAATTTATAGGGAAATGGAGGTAGTTTCAGTTCCATGAAGAGGGGGATGAATTCCTCTCATGAGGGGATTTGAGCTCCATATACTTAGGGATAAATTCCATGAGTGAAGAGATAGAGCTCCATGAGTGGAGGGATAAATCTTGAACTCATCGCACCTCTAGAAGCTTCTAGTTGGGAGAATATTTGTCCAGTTGAGCTTCTAGAACTTACTTTTTCCTTTATTTGACTATTTACGGGGGTCTGCAGGTTTTATAAGCAGAACATGTAGGATGTGCCACAGGCTATAGAAAAAATATCTACGGATCCATAGGAAAGAGCTAGGAAAAGTGCGGAGTAAGATTTTTAAGGGTTTTAATGAGCTTTTCTCCAATTCCATGACTTGGTTTAGGAACATTAGGGTTTTTGACCTCTAAGGGAGCAGAATATAGGTAGTGATGAACCTATATAGACAGTCAAATGTCATGGTGACAAAATAATGTGTAACACCTAAGTCCTAACTACCCCCCGACACTCGTTCATTCCCCTACCCCACCGTCGCATCATACGTCATATCCACCTTTAAAATCCCTGCACCTTTCCTCCATCTCCACTCCTCTTCTCCACATCCGACAATCTCCAACACATTTTGCACACCCCTCAACCTTCGAACTTTAACCACCGGGGGGGTCCAAAATGGGCGATATCCATTACTGCCACCCTTGTTATGTGTCACCTCCAGGCTATTTCGCACCCCCCCCCAAAAAAAAAACTGTTTTACTTTTTAACAATACCGCTGTGCTTATTCAAAATTTTAAACTGAGAATTGGTGCCACGTCTGCTCCTGCCTATCTCCTCCATCCAATCACATTGCCTCCCGCTAGCACAGTCGTTGCGCTATTAATGGCCAGTGCGTTATCCAATAAGCTCGCTCCTATTCAACGACCACCAAATTGTTGTTTAAAGCTAAAATTAGGCATAACATTAGAATTTACTCTACTGATTATCATCAAAATTGGTGTAGATTTTCAAATTCGCAAGTAAATTATAGAGTAGTACAACTGAAGAAAGGATTTTTTTCATCAAGGAGAAATCATCAGTTCTCCACAGGTCTGATAGCAGGTTTCTTTGTTAACTCTGCTCACAGTCCCTTTTTAAGTTTTCCCTTGTCTAATCTCGTTCTGTGACAATTTTCCCCTCTCTATTCCCACTTCTTTTGTCCCATTTTTTCCAAATACAGTGGTAAATCCATTGAAGAAGCATGCCTCCCAAGAAAGACCAGGAGCCCTTTAACCCTATGATCTACCCTCGGGTATATTTAGATCACATACACCTGGTAGATCGAGACCACAAAATCCATGAGACAAAATAGACTTCGATTTATTCGATGTCTACTGCTGGCTCGAGGACAAATTCCTTGAATAAGTAGATGATATAGGCCTTTGGGAGACCAAATTTCCTTTTTACATTTTTCCCAAAACTCATAGTTTTCCAGAGTTTGTCATAAAATGCCAATTATGTTATGACATCAACCAGAGAGCCATAGTTAATCCATTAGGGGAAAATTGTTTACTATTGATACCCAATCTATCCAGAGCGTGATGCAAGCCCCCATTGTTGAGAACATTATCCCTTTTTCATATGAAGCCCTAAGATAATTATATCAGGGATTATATTTTGCTAGTAGGGCCAAAACCTTAGAGCTTTTCATGGCCACCAATGCCCCATTGCCTACTAAGAATCCACCTTATCCTTCATCTATATTTCATGATAGGACCCAAAATATTGTTACATTTTTATCTTACTTATTAGGGTATCATAATGATCAATGGGTAGATGAAGCCATTATTGATTTCTTGTATATTATTTCCTCAAGGTTCAGCCCAAAATCATGTCCAACTATGCATAGTTTCTTGCAGATGCAATTCATGAAATTTTCCTAATGTTTCAGATAGAAGAAGTTTTCAAATACACCTCTGTGTCAGTGTAAATGTGTGTTTATCTCCAATCCAGCAGGTTTCAGTTTGATATGATGAAGTTGAATGATGATTCTCATCCCCAATTAGTTATTTTCTTGATTACTTTATTGATGAAGGAGAAAAATAATAACTCCTACAAGAGCTTTGTAGACTTGTTTACTCATCCATCAATCAATTCAGTCAGAAGTACTACAGAGCCAAGGGTTAGTGATGAAATAAAAAAGTTGATGCAGTTGACAGAGCATATTAGAATAATAGATTGGTACCTCTATCAAAACTACACAGAGATAAGGGTTTATGACAGTGAATTGACCCCCTATAAACTGACCAAGTATCTCTCTATGAGAATATTTTCACTTGAATATATCAGACAAATGATAAATTCATATGAGGTGCATTTTGTCTCTGCCAATAAAAAGTCACAATTCAAGATCAAATCCAAAATTGGTACATTTATTTGCAACAACAGAGCAGCAGGGGATGAGGCAGATAGAATGTTAAAGGCGATAAAGTTCACACATAGCTTCACTTGGTCCTATGATCCAATGGGGATCATCTCCAAGAAGAGGGGGGAGAACAATTCCACTCCCTACATTCATGCTCACAGATTGGAGATAGAGCAGTATATGAAAAAAGAAGAATGCACAGCTAACACACTCCAGGAGGCAGAAGAGCAAGTCATCTCTACTTCAAGAATTCAAACACCAACTTCACAAGAAAGAAAATCTATATGAGTGCAAGATGACAAAGGAAAAGAACCAGAAAAGGAAGTAGGAATCAATAGGACCAGGGAAGATTAAACAAACATGGATATTGATCCCTGTTAGGAAGATAAATCATTCTTACATACAAGAAAGATCTCCCTAGTATCACAAGGATAGCTAGAAACAAAAAAGACAACTTGTAAACTATTTTCTCTAGATTACATATGATTAATAATTTTCCATGATGAAGAAAGGACCTACCTGTGGTCCAATGCTAGTTGATTTCTTCTTTCCCATCACTCCAAGAAGTCACCTCTTAAGATCTGCAAACAAAGACATAGAAGAGGATTAGTAGCACCTGCAACATATACTAATTCAAAAATCACAAATCTATCTTAATGATCAAGGAATTTAAGAAATAAGTCATTCAAGTAATCTTATAAACAACTTATTGAGAAAGAAGGATCCAATTGTGTTATCTTTAAATAAAAGAAGGAATCTTACAACCGCGTTCGCCTTGATGTCGTACAGGTCCTTCCGGGTGTCCGAAACAAGCGTTTCCTTAAGGTCTGACAAGCCATTCCACTCTTCGAACTAGCCTAACTACGAGTATGTAATCATTCCCGCAGTTAGAAAATAGTATGTTTCTTCAGCAATTCCCTTCTCTACGGTAGTTACCAAGTACAAATCAAGTACTAAGTGTATACAAAATGCATAGAGAAGTTTTACATATGTGAGCATGTACCCTTGAGACTGAACCAAAGCTTCAATTTATAGGAGAAGGAAAGTGGTTACAGCTCCAAAATGGAAGGGATAGAGTCCCCTTATTAAGGGATTAAGTTCCAAAATCCAAGGAATAGGCTCCTTTAATGAAGGGATGAATGTTCATGATAATGGAGGGAGTGAAACTTCGACTGGATAACGCATTCTAGAAGCTTCCACCTGGGAGAATATTCGACCAGCTGGGCTTCTAGAATTTGCTTTCACCTTCATTTTACTTTTTACAGGGGTCCGCAGTTTTAATGAAGAAAATGTGCGGTCAGCTCCGCAATTTCTGGAGCAAAAGAGTGCGGTGCCGCAGGTAAGACTAAGGAAAAGTGCGATACAAGCATTTTTATGATTTTTACAAGCTTTTCTCTAATTCAGAACTTGGTTTATGAACTTTAGGGTTGTAGACTTCTAAGGGAGAATAATATAGGTATTGATGAACCCATATAGACATCAAAATGTCATGGTGAAAAAATAATGTGTAACAATCCCTCCACTAAAGAATTCAAAATGAAATATAGGAAGAGTCCAGAATCCACATGGACATTGACCAGGGTAGTGAGAATGATCAGCAGACAGTTATCACAATCAGAGAGTCACCAATCTCATCTCCAACAGTTGGCCAAACAATTTTCCCAACATCCTCTACCATTGTGCCTTTCCAACATCAGAATGTGCAGACTCCAACTTCTACTACCATTGCAGGGCAACAAGAGAATGATATCTATGATACATTCAAGGAGATCAAAATAAGGAATGAGGTTCTTACGACCAACACACATAATCAATTTTGGAAACAAACAAGCATCTCCCAAAGCAAACTTCTTTCAGCTTTTGACTCTGAAAAGGGGAGAATGAAGATGGCTTTCTTAAAAGCACAAATCCCTCAACCCAAAACTTCAGCAGACTAAAAGAACACCTCTTTTGAGTTTGACACAAAGAACATTCATCCAATAGACCAAATGGAGATGCACAAGAAGACAGGAGAAATTATCTCCTTCACACTAACTAGTATAGCCATGAGTCTCTCAAAATTGTAGGTGACATTGTCCAATACATAGTCACAGTTGAAGGTGGGAAAGATCTCCTCCATGGCCAAATAATCAAGGACAAATTATCTGGAGGATTTAGTGATGAAACTCCGGTACAATCCATCAAACATAGCAGTGGCAAAAGCACTTGTGAAGAAGAAGAATGCACACATAGCTGCTTTGAGGAGGCAGCTCAAGATGCCAGTGACAGAAGATCCTATGGCCAAGGAGATAGAAGAAAATGAAACACAAAAGGCAGAAATGCTGCAATTGATCATCGAACAAGCAGAAAAAATTAAGAAAATGGAGAGTGAGATGGATAAAATGATAAAAGAAAGACATAAAGAAATAAGGGAGCAACAAAAGAAGCAGCTAAGGCCATGATTCCACTACAAATAGTCCCTCTTACAATGATTCTAGCATCTACAACAACAATAGGTACACCAGGTGAAGGCACTGAGTAGTTAGCTAAAGCTATGGAGAACATTTCCTTACAGACAGAATAAATTAAAAAGTTGCAAGATCAACTCAGTGACCTGCAAGAGAAATTTAAAAGGAAAGATTCAGCACATGCCACAGAGTTATAGATCAGCAAAATGTTAAATGAAGATTTGCAGAAGTCCCTTTAGGAGTCCTCAATTAGAAGCACGGTAGGAAGAGTTCAATAAATTATTTGGTTGGATATAATTGAATATATGAATGATATATGGCCATCAATTCAAATAAAATTTGAACAGAGGAATTTAATTGATTTAGTGAAAGTGCCATTGAAAAGGAAAATGATGAACTTGGGGATAAGCCCCAAACTGCCAACAATATCGTAAGATTCCTGAATTCCAAAAGTAGTCATGAATTGGAGCAACTACAAGTAGTAGACAGAATAGCCACCATACTTGAGGTAAAAAAGATGTTAAACAAGAAGAGCCTAGTTACACAACTAGAAGAAAGATGTCATCAGCTGGAGATTGGAGTAATTATATTTTTCAATAGGAATTAGCCACTAAACAAAAATGGTTTGCCTTCCTTATTTGTTATCAATGATAAGCTGATGCCTAGGATAGATTATGTAAAATGGCTCACAAAGATTTCCAAGGATACATCCAAGCATACCAATATGAAGAACACCATGACAGGGAAAGCATTTTATGAAGGTATCAGCAATGATGTCTTCATACAACATGAAATTAGGCATATCTTTCAGTTGAGGCCAACATTTTTGAAGTGCACTGAGACTAATGAAGTCTACAGAAAGTTGAACAGAACTAAGATTTTGACTCAAGAGGAATGGAAAAATCTATGTGGACTCCAGGGAGGGTGACAACTCAGCATGATGACAAAACAGGCAGCTCAATGAATTATCTACGTCAGTAGATCCAGTGTATTAGAACAACTCAGCAGTATCAAATTTTCCAGCATAGAAGACTGCTACATCACTGAATAATGACTTTATAATGACTTTAGACATATGTTAAAAAGTCATTACATTGAATGAAAGTTTTATAATGACTTTTGACATCTATTAAAAGGTCGTTACACAGTATCCATGCATGAGACTCACACGTCAAATTTTATTTACTTTGTAATAAGTGAACAGATTGTCATTTTGATATGGAAATCAGTTTCAAATAGTTTAAATATAACAGTTTATTCAGTATTAGGGGTTGTACTTTGCCCAGATCCTTCAATGGTTGCCCATCAGCGGCACATCTACATCAAGCAGCCACTTTGGAGGCATCACTCCTTTCATGGTACAAGTCAACTTTGTCATTATTGTATTTGAAGGCCATATAGATGTGGGCATTGTAGATAGATGGATGAATTTGTTGGAAAGGTATTTCTCGGTCCATGATTTCTCCGACTAAGAAAAGATTATTTTTGCACTCCTCAAAGTGACCCCCCATGTTAAAGACTTGTGAGAAACCTATTGTGAGCAAAAGGATGGGAGGGAACCTTCTCTATTCTCGGTCGCACCTAGTTGGAATTTGTTTCGAGATGGCTTCAAGGAACAATACTACCCCGTGGGGAGCTATGAGGACAAGTACATCCAATGGACCACATTACGGCAACAAAGGGATCAATATGTGCACGAATTGATGAATATGCTCCATACCCTGCGCATAAAGTTAGGTATTAAAGATTTAGAGAGACATTCGGTGCTCAAGTACCGCAGTTGTTTGCACAGATAATTTTTGGAGGAAATGGATTTCCTCGACATTACCTTTCTTGGTAGGGCATATCGCTATGCCGCCAAGATCAAGCAGAAATTTAAGCAGAAGAAGCGAGAGTTTGGATCCGCGAATCTGAAGCCAGTGAAATGCACCCCCGAACCGCAAAACAAGGGGCAAAGCCAAAGCGAGGCGACTCAGAACAACACCACAAATCCAAATAAGGACACAAGGAAGTGGTGTGAATTTCATAACAACCCCACTCACAGCACAAATGAGTGTCGAGCCAAACAACCGTTGGTGGCCGAACTAAAGGCACCTGAATCATATGCATATCTTGATCCTCAGTTAGAACTACACAAGGGTGATGACAAAGGGAAGCATATCATTGATGCAGATCCCATTGCTATTGTTGCCACCACCAAGCTCCAAAGGGAGGATCCCAAGGATCCAGAGGAGGGCGAGCGCCTCTTCCATTCGCAAATGTGGGTGAAGGGTTCTCCACAGCAATTCCTAATCAATAGTGGGAGCCAAAAGAACCTCATTTTAGCAGAGGTCATGAAGCGACTCAGCCTACCGACAAAAACACACCTACAGTCGTATACCATTGGGTGGCTTCACCAAGGAAGATATTTTCGCATCCGCTAGCAATGCTGCCTTCCATACAACATCAAGCCATTCACAGATGACGTATTGTGTGATGTTGCTCCTCTTGATGTGTATGATGTATTATTGGGCCAACCATACTTGTGGAAGCCACATGTTGTGTATGAGTCTAGGCCTCATGCTGTTATTATTAGTTTGGGAAATAAATTGTACATGATAACGAAGGTAGTACCGCCTTCTGCCATCTCTTTGACTACTGCAAAACAACATAGTAAGATTGTTTCCCAAACTAGGAAATTTATGTTCATTACAATTCGCCCACAGGGCAAGAATAAGATTGTGGCCACAGCCTCAAAACATGGCTCCCCTACACGGCAGTAGTAGATGGACAAAGTCGTGGAGGAATACGAGAACATTTTTTCCTCACCCACAGAGGTTCCTCTACACTGTCAGTTCAATCACTCCATTAACCTGACCCCAGGCGTGTTGTCGCCTGTTGTTGTCATACCTCATGCAACCACACAGATAGAATCCACACATGTACTTTCTGAGGTTGATAAAGCAACCAAATTTATTGAACACATCCAGCACGTCTGTGATATCTTCGACAAATCAAAGACCAAGTTCAACATAATTTGCATCATCCCATGGAGGAACTCAACGCAACGGTGACCATTGCTTCCTAAGGGGGGAGGAATGATCAAGGTGGATATTGGTGGGAACCCACCTATTCCATTTGGACCCCCAGCATCAATTCTTTATTTTTTCAGTTTCAACAAAACTTACTACTTTTAGCAGTTTTTCGGGTCCTGAACTTTCAGAGCCGTTTTGAGGCCCTAAACGACGTATTTTGGGAAAACCGAGAGCAACATGAAAGTTCCTTCAATGTTTCTCACATAAAAAGCTATATTCCTCGGATAGATCTTTCTAACGAGGTATTTAGCGTGTCAAACGGAGATCATATGCCAAAGTTACGTCCCTGGGAAGTTGATGTACCCATTTACCCAAAAGGGGCCCATAGTTTTGGCGCTTCATCTCTTAGGGTTAGGTTTTTGGATGTTTAGGGTTTTATATTGTTACTAAAAAATAAATAGGCCTTCGAGCCTCATTGTAACATAGTTCAGAGGCCTGTAGCCACCACATTTCTTCTCAGAGATAAGGTACCAATGCCCTAGCTAGTTTATTTCCATTATGTCTGTAAGCATATTTCAGTAATATGATTTTATTAGATTATAAATCTTCCGGCAAATCACATGAGAAATTTAGGATCGACGCGTTTCGAACTACCAACTGTAGTTCATCATCAGGATAATGAAGAATGGCTGATCAAACAAACCTATTTATACCATGAGGAGAGAAGCAACGGTCAAAACCCAAGAAAGGTTAAAATTAAAAATATGAACAAAAAATAAACGGTCAAAAATAAAAATAGAAATAAAAACAGAAAACATAACAAACCCAACCCTAAAAATGCTAGTCAAAATTAAAAATAATATAAAACCAAAAATAAAAACTAAAATGACACCCAAAAAATATAAATAAAAATCAAATTAACAAAAATCAAATAAAAGTCAAATTCCAAATAAATGAAATTAATCTATAAATTAAACATAGGTAAACTATGTTTACTTTGTTGAAAATATTTCATGAATTCTTGTAAGTAGAGACTAGGATAAAAGTTAACCATGTTATTTTCTTGAAAATATTTTTATATGATTGTTTTTTGATAATATAACCATATTATTTTCTTGAATATATTTTTTTATTATTCTTTTGCGTAAAATTATTTAACTATGTTAAATTCTTTGAATATACTACATGGTTAATTTTGTTTAAAATAAATTATTCATTAATAGTTAAATATTGTAAATTCTCTCTAAGGTATTTTGGTCCATTTATTACCTTGAAGAACAAATAGATGTGGCTACATGTAGATTTCAATTACCAACACCACAAGAAGAGGCATCTATTTTCCATTTTATTCTATTAAAGGTTAACAAGACCATTTCTATATTTGTTCATAGAATTTCCAAGTCTTGTGCATGCTAAAGAGTTGGGTAATTAGTGCAATAACTATTTAATTTCATCATAATATAATTACTAAAAAAAAACATTAAGTAATGTATTGAGTTGAAATACATTGAGGATTATCGTGGGTGTAAAGTTGTCTTTGAAATTTATTGTATGCATTAATTCCTCTTGGAATGTTTTGGAATGTTCATTGAAAACCTTGGCATGGAGAATTATGAAATAGTATGCATGCTTCGGATTGGAGGTTGATAACATAAATTTGAGTTGCATATGGTAATACATTGCATTAAGACAATACAATAGTGATGATGGCGACCATTTTTGCATTCATAAATAAAGTTGACCCCTGAAAATGCATTCACCATTTTATATATGTATTGCATTTGAAATATGGATTGGAAGGCATGCTTTGTAATTGTATGCTCACATGTTATTTATGCATGAAAAGGCATGTGTTTATAATCGTTAAGCATATATTTATTGCATGTGAGATTGAGGATGAATATGCATGCTTTTATAATATTTATTCATGAGGGACATTCCATATTTCTGTAATTTTGCATTTGGATTAAATTCATTAAAAGTATGGTATTTCATATAATAGTTAAACTATTGTAAGTGTAAATAGTTATGGTTATGTATGTTAATGAAAAATATTTTTCATGAATATGACTTATGCATGTGCAAGAAAGTGTTTTCTTGAAAGTAAGTATAATGCTTCAAATATTTTGAAAGGATAACCGATAAAAATTGAATGTTGGAAATAGGGGGATTCTTATTGACTCCTTTTGAGCCGAAGATTTTCCCACTAAGATTTCCATAGAGGAAAATATGCCTTTTGACTCTTCCAATCTGCATTGGAGCACAAGTGGTTGTTGATTTCCTAAGGATTGATGAAGGGAAATTTATAAGCTATGATATGTATTTTTGAGGCAAGAGATTTTCATGGTTGCTTGAAGTCTAGATGAGAATCCAACGTTTATCCCAAAAATATGTTTTGGTCTAAACATGATGCTTCACATAGTATGTCTTCCCTCTATAGTAGGAGTGTTGCTTCAAGTAGTCTTTCAAACTTTGGTTCAAAACAAAGGAGGTGCTAAATATCATCATCATTATGGCTCTTGACCCATTAAATAGTATTAGATAGCTAAATCAATTAGTTATTTCACATTCATAGTGACTTATCATGCATTAAATAGTAGCAATAGACTCTACTAATTCACTAGGTCTTAGTTAAAGGCGATTTTAGTGTTTTGGTTTTAGATTAGAAAGGCCTTCATCCATTAGTGTGGGTTAGTAGGGAATTTATTTTCAAATTGATAGTATTCCCTAGCCTACTATCACCCTAAAGATATGTCCATGGTAGTCATTAATTCCAGAATGACTAATAACATCTTGTCAACATAAAATTGTATTCGCTTTTGCCTTGTTTGGCTTGTTTTTGGCTCACAATATTTTGGCATTTTGGGATGTAATATATGGCATATTTTCAGTCCCGAAACCTACACATATTAACAAAGTACATGTCAATGTTGATCAGTTCAAATTTCAATGTTAACCCCTTTCACTATTCATTAGGTGGATTTCATGTGAGTTGGGGGTTCATAGAATATAAAATAAAATATATTCACTTTTTAGAACATTTAGTGGTTGTAACCTATTGTTATTGAAATGAGTTGGACCAATGAGCCATAAGTTTCCTAATTCTGATTTGTATGCCTAGTCTACGAAGGGCGCAAGTTGTCCATCTATTAAGTGACCAAATTCCATATTTATATCTTTATGATAGGATTTTATTCTAAATCCAACCTAGAGAAAAAATTAGGCTTCATTATAATGTATGGTTATTTTGAGATATTTCCAACAGTATATCACATGCTTGGTTTCAACCCCTAATTATTGAGATGGAATTTTGAAAGTTTTGGACTAATTTTAGGGCAATAGTTTGGTGGCAAAGCTTTATAGTTTAAAAAGTGGTGTTAATGGGCATCACAATAACCAATTAAAGTTTCCAAGATGCGTATCTTACCTCAAGATCATTAGAAAGAAACCTCATTTATGCCATTCCAACATTTAATGGCCCACTCAAGGCTATCACAAGTATTTAAATTGGTTTTGAGGGTGTAGTTTAGGCATCTTGCATGCCAAGGTTTTAGGGTAGGTGAATCACTAGTTAGTAGCCTCAAATTATATTTATGAGTTGAAATTACAAAATTACTTGTTGATACTTTGTGGTGGTGCTTAATTTCCCTTGATCAAACATTGTATCACTAAGTGGCAAGCTTTATATAGATAATCTCTTGTGAGACCCATGATACACAAATCAACATTTAACATAAGATATTCCTAGATAATGTTAAAAGCCTAATCAACATGGATCAGTTTGTTGGTGCAATTGAAAAGGAATTGCTAAGAGATTTCCATTAATGTGCTCCAGGTCCAAGCTAAAGGTTGAGGCCCCTCTCCATTCTCCATATTCATGGAAATATCCCATCCCTGCCATGGCACAACCTTCCCTCCTCCAACTCCAAGCCCTATTATTGCTCAACCCTAAACTCCCCAGCCTCCCTAAAGCTATTAGGCTCCTCCTTTCCATTGTGATGGTTAAAAACTCCAATGCCACCACTATTGAGCCTTCTTTCCATCAGGGCTCTCACCTCCAACCTATGTGTGATCCTCCATAAACCATCACCCATCCATCACCCCACCCACTACACAAAATGTAACCTCCCCTAGCCCTTTCACTCACACCTTAACTCAGGCTTTGCCGAAAGCAGTAGATCCCCTTCACCTTAAACTATGGTAAATTTTGGGCTACTCCTTGGTCACTATTGCATTACTTCATGGGTGGAAAATCCCTTCTCTATAATCAATGTGCCCCAAAAAGTGTAGTGTTTCCACTTTTTACCACCACTAATATAAAAGGAAGTAGGGTGGTGGGGTGCCCTACCACTAAGGTAGAGCCACCACCACTCCACCATATTATTGTTAAGGAAAAATATTACTAAATATGATATGGCCATGAGTTCGAATGTTCAATTATTTGTAGTTTCAAATTATATGGTGAAGCTCAAATTTTGACATTGTTTAAAAAGAAATAAAAAATTCATATTGCTTATGATTCACATGCATGCATTTAATATAAACTACGAGACTAAGAGCATACTGGGAAAATTACAACATCTTGCTCTAATACCGATTTGGGAGGCACAAGTTGAACAAATTAGAGAATACATGAAGCCATACAAAACTCTAAGGTGAGAAAATTAGAGAATATATGAAGTCATACAAATCTCTAAAAGCCAATAGGCAATTGGGGGAAATATGAAGAACTATGAGTTTGATACCAATTTGAGAGGTAACAAGTCATGCACTAATTTATCTATATGTAAAAATACAGTAGTACAAACTATAATAATTGAGAGAATAATAACATAACACTGTATAAAAAAATTATCATAATATAAACATAATTGACATATTAATAACATAGCACTATATAAAAAAATAATCATAATATAAATGTGAATGTAAAAGCTTAATACTTATATTATTGAACAAAAACATTTACAAAATGAATCCAAGATTCACTATTTCAACCCTTATTTTCCAAAACTCACTTTTCCCAATTGAAAAGATACACTTGAAAAATTATTGTGAACACAAAAGCTTAATACTTATATTATTGAAAAAAAACATTTACAGAATAAATAGAAGATTCAAGATTTCAACCCTTTTTTTCCACAACTCACTTTTCCCATATGCAAATTCAACACTTTTATAGGACCAAAAAGGGTATGAACGTTGGCTCATTGAAAACTCAAAATGGTATGAATGCTCGCTCATTGAAAACTCAAATCCATGCCTTACACTGAATTCAACACTTTTATAGAACCAAAAATGGTATGAAAGCACTCTACAAAACTCTATGATATTTCCTTTAGACTAAAATTTACTTTTGATGCTAATGTAAAACATTATTAATCATTTACTTTTAATGCTGATATAAAACACTATTCAACCATTTTTAGTGTACAAGATGCTTAATTTTAAAGCTTATAACCTATCAAATAAAATATTTTAAATAATGTAAAAAATTTAAACATCATAACTTACTAAATACAAAAATATATATTCATCCAATTTTACTGTACAAAATACCTAACTCTAAACGCTATAACCCACTAAATGGAAAATAAACATTATAACCCATTGGATAAAAAAATGTAAATACCGGAAAATATTTCTCAATAATCTTTGAAACACACCTTTAAGAAAAGTAGCTATTACATGACACCACTAATTAAATGGTTGAAAGTCATCAACAATAGCTTTATTCATGAGAGAATAGAAAAAATTTAAACAATATAAACTACTAAATAAAAAAAAAAATCTATTCATCCACTTTTAATGCATAAAAAACTTTCAAATATTATAACTCATTAAATAAAAAAATTAAAATGGTGGAAAAATGTGGCAGCTGGTTTAAGTGCAAACTAAATTGTTATGTTATTTATTTTAAAGAGACTAAAAATTCATTTTTTGAGAAAAGGATTATGAAAGGTGAACATAAATTAATTCTTTTTTGGAAATAAAATTTAATTATGGATTGTGGTTCCATAAAATTAAAAGAAGACTGATGATAAAGGTATTCCAAGAACTGAGAGTGGTTGAACAGAAAACTGTTAAAAACAGTTACCTTTCCTTTGGGGATAAAAAGTGCATCCTAGTGAGGAAAAGGGGTTCTGTGACTAAACATAGAAAGGGGAGGAAGGAAGAGAGTGCAAATTCTTGAGCTGGTGGTGGCCAGTGGAAAACACTTAGTGTTCCTGAATCCTGAAAAAGAAGAGTACTAGACTCGGGGTCTTGAGGTCTCTTCTGGAATTTTCTGTCAACCTACTCATCTCAGGTGTGGAGCACTGGGGGAGATGAGGACGTAATCGCCTCTCTCATGGTAGGGAGGACATCATCAGCACGCTTCGAAGTGAGATAAGTAAACAGACTAGAGAATAAGTAAGAACTAGAAACATTGTTTAGACAATATTCTATTTAATATGGAAAATGTTCTTTAAATAAGAAAATGATGATTTTTACACAGATTGTTGTAGTTATATTTATCTGTATTTTTCTTAAAGTATCCAATAGATTATAGCAGAACAATTAATATTATGTTGATTGTGTAAAAATACATTTATTAAATTTATTGCTTTTGTCTAAGAAAGAATAGTGTAATCAAGAAGAGAAAAACAAAAAATATCTACACGAAGTAAATATTAGGAAAAACTGTTAGTTCCAGGTCCATATTCAAAACCTTGGACCCAAAACTAGTTGTTAATCTATTTAAACTATGATATACTTGGACAAAATGAGTTGCAAAGAAACAACTCAACATTCGTATGGTTCAGACATCCCTATTAAAATAGAACTAAGCAGATAAAATGACAAAAGGAATAATAGGGATAAAACCTCTATCTTGAATAGACTGGACACATATAAAAATTATAGAGAAAGCTTACACAATGAAAACCCATAAAACATCTGCCATTGTAAACATTGAATCATTTACTGTAAAAATTACAGAAAATAAACTCAGTTACAGGCCAGAAGAAAAACAACCCTCTTCGAAAATAGTTCAAACTAACGCAAATTCTCAAGAAAAGAAATCCAAAATGACATTGTTGTATAATATTAGAAAACATTAAGTTTGTAATTTATAATCATAGAAGTAAAGTTGTACTTAAAAAGAGGACTAAATGATATAACTATTTGAAGATACAAGAGTCCATTAACAATCCATTTGCAAAATTTAGATAACATTAAACCCTGCCACACTCGGGAATTTTCCTCTCAAGTTGGACCAAGAATTCGATCGGCAACCAAGAGTAATAAAATATATCACAGACTCTATAATTGCATGTAAAATTGTTCAATAGCGCGAAGCCCTCAAAACAAAGAAAGCTAAGGTAAACGAAAATGATGCCATAATAAATAATACAGAACTTATAATGTCGTGATATCCAAAGAACTAAAGTTGGACGACTCTTCTCCAAAACCTAAAAACCTCTACGATGGAACAAGGTACATATGACAAAAACAACAAAGAGGTTATGAAACCGTAGAAGTAAAACAGAGTCGACAATTGCATTTCATAAAACCTAGCCAGTTGAATGGTGAAGCGAATACCTCCTTCAAAGCCCCAAAACGTTAAACATCAGAAGACATCCCTTACTAATTGTTGAATGAACGGAAGAAACTAAGAAAAGCAGATTAAAAGACTGCATTACCTTGCTTGAAATCACCTAGCAGGCTGCTATTGAAAACCCTGCGCGAATTAAGTCAACAGTAAGTAAATCCCGGTGAAAAGAAAGCTAACGCAAGGAAACGACAGGGTATATAATTTAAAGAAATAACCTAGTATGGAATTTAGGAATTTATGGGATGGCTTACTAGTTGTGGAGATAAGGAAGCCATATCTGGAGGATGACAATAGATTCTGTATCAGAAAACAAGTCGGAATGAAGTTTCACCAAACCTGGAATATCACTATAAACTATTAAACTTCCTGCGAATACTAAAGCAAGAGGTTTCTCAATTGAAGAATTTGGAACTTCTGATGTCGTAAAAAGGGCTAATGCAAAATGTAGAGGCTTACCCGTTTTGAAGTGCCATGGCAAGCCCAAGCCCGAGTTGAGACCGAATGTTGGTCGACAGAGCCAGGGTAGTGAAAGAGTTGGAGAGAGGCAACACCGTCTGAGCCAAGGGAAAATGAAGAGTTAGTTAAGGTTAGAGGAGGTCAATACTCTAAACGGGTACTGTGAAAATCTCCATCGTAGATCTTCAAAGCCCCAGATCTAACGGCAACCTGTAGGACAAGTATCATCTGTGCTGCACAAATCTCCATGCGAAGGGTGCAGTACCCAATCCTCTTATTAACTCAACTTCGGTGGACATTACTTAACAACGGATGAATCATAAATTCGAGATAAGAGATATGCATATCATCGGACTATTTCCTCAAATTATTAATGATAGGCGTCATGAGGTAATTTGCAACAACTAATCAACCTAAGCACATATGTATATCGTACCATGAATTGAGTGCAAGCTTAGGTGTTGAGTAAAACAAAGTAACTAAGTAAGACAATCCAAGTGGAATATCCATAAGGTCATTATTACATGGCTAATGTAAGGTTGAATTAATATGCATTTGGGATTATTTGCTATAATCACAAATACTAATATGTGAATTTATATATAAAAGAAGTAAATGTATTTTTTCTCAATAATTAGTATACTGTGATGTATGTTAAAAAAAAACTTTAGACATCGTAATCTATTGAATAAAAAAAATTAAAATGGTGGAAAAACTTTAAAAATCATAAAAACAAAAAAAAAAACTGGAAAATATTTCTCAATAATCTTTCAAAAACACATTTAAAATCACAAATATCTAAGAAATGTACAAGACTCAAAGTAGCTATGACATGACACCACTAATTAAAGTTGACATCATAAAAAAATTTAAATAGAAGAAAATATTTCTCAATCATTTTTGAAAGACACCTTTAAAGTGAGGAATATCTAAGGAAAATACAAGAAAGACACAAAGTATGTATGACATGACACCACTAACTAAAATTGACATCATAAAAAAATTAAATACAGGAAAATATTTATATTTTCTCAATAATTTTTGAAAAACACCTTTAAAGTCAGAAATATCCAAAGAAGATAAAAAGAAAAACAAAAATTAGCTATAAAATGACACCACTAATTAAAGTTGCTGCCATCGCATTATACACAAGTTAGAGTCAACACGCTTTCCTGTGCCATGTTTTTCGGGGTAAAGCTGCGTGTAATTCATTGTCTTCTCTATTGGCAATGGGCATTTCATCCACGTGCCCCCCATTTTTTCCTTGGCCGTACTGATGCCAGTCAATGAACATTGCCATCAAAGCTTGCGACGAATGCTAAGCATTGTTTATGAAAGTTCTGTAAAAATTGAGGAAACATTTGTATATGAAGTGATTTGATTTTTTTTTCTGAGTTAAAATGAATTTATATTAATAAATAGTAAAGAAATTATATAAATATTTTTATAGAGGATTTTGAAATATTTTTTTTATTAATATATATCTAAAATTAAAAATCGTATGTTAATATTTTTTAATTAAGACGAACACTAAATGAATTGCATACTTTTTGTAATTTGGATATATATTAAGAATGTTATTTTAGATATTATAGGTAAATTGTGTTAGTTTGTATGTTTATTATTTTACTTAACAATTTACATGATCAATTTTAAGTAGTTAGGCTGGTTTAATTTCACTCTTTAAATAAATTATATTCCACATTAATACAATGGGTCAATATTTTGGGTTTCAAAATTTTCATACTATAGGTGAGTACTATGAAGTTATTTTTATTTTAACATTTAATTTATTATTTTTTTTTTTTTTTGATTGAGTAAAAATGTTTTTATGTAGAATTATTTTTATTTTTAGGATTATTACATTACAACATCTCTACCATACTAGGTTGGAAAGTGTCTTTGGGTCTACAAAAATAGCAATAAAAAAAAATCACTATTAATCATGAATAAAATGCTTCAACTTCCACCTTAATTTTGTAACAACTTGAGAAGTAAAGCAATTGAAAGTGAAATATCTAATTTGAAATACCACATGTTAATTGAACATATGTTGAATTACACATCTCCTCCATTTTGAATTGTAATATCAATATTATTTTTAAATGGAATATCTAAAATATAAAATATAATTATAAATTAATTTCTTTTACATTCATACTTTATCTTTCTACATAACATTGATATAAAATTAACGAGAAAATTAAAGTATATTTTAGTGCTCCACATTGAAAAAAAAAATTGTTATTACTAAATGTTAATTTGTTAATGTAAGTAAACTTTTATTATTTTATGAGCAATGGGTCATAGAATGTCTTATTGCAATTAAATTAGATGCAACCTCTGTTTTATGCACTCGTTGATCATTCCCTCCTCTATCAAGCACCTATGATGACACCATGGGAAAACAATTTAATTTTTGATACATATTTCATACACCACACCTTTTTATATTAAGTTGTTCAAACCTCAAACATAGAATCTTAATTTCTTCTCAAAACTTTAGATATCCCTGAAAGAGCACACATATGCAACATTGGTTCACCAGTAATATAATTTATATAATAATTATAGGGGGAAATTCAATAGGACCATCTATTCTTTGATGTAATTCCTCAGATACAATAGTAATTATAGGGGGGAATTCAATAGGACCATCTATTCTTTAATCCCCTAGATGTGATTCCTCAAATACAATGAAATTGTTTTTGGTTAATTGGTCAAATCATTCAAACAATTACAATGATTTTTTAACAAAAATCAAAACATAGTCTTATTTTAAACATATCATTGCAATATCCAATAAAAAAAGTCTTATTTTAAAGATATCATTGCAATGTCCAATAAAAAACATCTATGTAAAACCTCCAACAATACAACATCTCCTAAAAGGAATATAACTTACTAGAATATTTTTCTAGAAAAATTATAGCCCTAATGATTGCCACACCTGTGCATCATTATTCAAAACACACTCTGCAAGAGGACACAAAATAACATTATTTTTTTTCCACACAAACGAATATTTAAATTGAATATTAATTATTCTGCATTGGATTTATGAGGATATAAAGAAATCAAACTTGCATTTAATCAATTTTGATCCAATTTTGTTCCCTGGTGTCCATTTCTATGTCTTCATATTAAGTAGGCATGAAGAATACATGCATGTATTATTCATATATATCCAAAGAAGAAGAGTAGATAATAACTACAAACAAACAAAGAAAACAATAAATACAAGCAAAAAAAGTAGGCATAAAGAAAATATGTAGGTGTAACCATGGAAGATGGTAGATACCATTTGTAAACCCAAATAGCAAGAGGATGGGGAGCTAATTCTAATCTCAATTGTTTCTTCTTTATGTGAGAGTAAGAGGATTCATCATAACCAAAGCTTTTGATCTTGAATTCCCACTAGTAAGATGTAATTTTAGTAAATAGGTGATACAAGGGTGCATAGACTCGTTGACAATAAAATTCTATTTTATAAAAATAATAACATTAATTTTTTTGAACTATCAAAAAATGATCAACATTATTTTTTTAATTGTCATGATACATAGCAAAAAAAATGAAAAACTTTAAAAGTAATGATCAGTATTACATGTTATGAAAAGTTTATTTACCCTTCAATTGAAAATATCTAAAATAAATTTTATTTCAAATTTGAAAAATAATTTTTTCTTTTAATTTTCATTAAGAAATAATTGTATGCCCTTCTATGACAGCCTGTAGAGCTCTTGAAGGGCAATGCTGACTTCAATTTTGAACCTTGGTTGGTATGTCAAGGTTCATTCATGTTGAACAACTAGAAGATGTTTGGGTGAACATTATCCACCTAGCTACAAACTCTTTACCATTGCTATCAAGACCTACCAACATCAAACACATTTAAAAATATCATTAGGACATTCCTTCCTACTATTAATGTGCTCGATTCTCCTATAGCCTAACTGATCCAAGTGGATCCCTAATGGCCCAAAAGTACAAGTCCTTAGATTGTAGCAAAACCAAGACCATGTCAAAGAGTTCATCATAAGGAATCCAATGGTGCAAACGATGCCTCAATCCAAGTTCATATGTGGGAGTTATGCTCAGCCAAAGTTTTGGTTTAACTTGGAAAAAATGACAGATTTAGCAGGGCGCTAGATAAATTTGGACCAATGCCAAAGTTGGTGGTCCAGGAAAATTTGGAAATTGGGGACTAAAATTGATTAGAAGAAGGAAAAAGTAGTTAAGATGGCGACAACTATGCGAGAAAAACATAGTCGTGGAAAAGAGTGTGTGTTATTTGCAGTGCATATTTCTAGTGATAAAGGTAAGGAGGATGAGGATGTGAAGGTATTAATTAGGTACCTGATCTTGCAACAGTTTTCAGATGTATTTCCCACAGATATTTCAAAGTTTTCGCCTCACAATAAAGTGGAATTTTCTATTCAGTTGGTACTAGGGGAAACACCAGCATCGAAGGAACCATGTAGGATGAGCACATCGAAGTTGGTGTAATTATAGTTGTAGTTGAAGGAAATGCTTGAAAAGGGATACATCAGGCCAAGTGTGTTGGCTTGGGGCACACCAGTGTTGTTCGTGAAGAATAAGGATGATACTCTCAAGTTATGTATTGATTACAAAAAGTTGAATAAGGTAACTATCAAGAACAAGTATCTATTTCCAAGGATTGATAACTTGTTTGATCAGTTGAAAGGAAAAACATTGTTCTCGAATATTGACTTTAGATCAAGATACCACCAGGTACACACCAAGGAAGAGGAAATTTACAAGACAACTTTCTGGACCACGTATGGGCATTAGGAGTTTGTTGTAGTTCCATTTGGTTTGACTGATGCTCCAGCTACCTTTATGTGCTTGGTTAATAGTTTGTTGTTTCCTTATCTAGAAAATTTTGTTATTGTATTCATTGATGACATATTTATATATTATAAGAAAGAGGAAGAGCATTCCAAATACATAACAGTAATATTCAAATTACTGAGATAGCATTAGTTTCATGCTAAGCTCAGTAAATTTAGTTTATTTCAGATATGGGTACATTACTTGGGGCATGTTATTTCCAAGGAAGAAATAATGGTAGCTCCAAAAAAGATAAGGGCTATCATGGAGTGGGAAACTCCTAGAAATGTGGATGAGGTAATATCACTCATGGGGTTAGTAATTTATTACAAGAGGTTCATCAATAACTTCTCATATATTGATTATCCTATTATGTCGTTGCAAAGGAAAGGTAAGAAATTTGAATGGATAGAGGAATGTGCATCCAATTTTGAGCAGTTAAGGCAGTTGTTGACAAATTCTCCAGTTTTAAAGATCATAGATCCAGACAAAGAGTTTATGGTATGTACAAATGCTTGCAAGAGAGGGCTTGGTGAATTCCTTATGCAGGAAGGACTAGTGGTATGCTATGAATGAAGGAAATTGAATGAACACGAGCATAATTATATGACACGTGAACTTGAGTTGGCAGTGAGCATCCATGAATTGAATATGTGGAGACATTATCTTCTTGCCAGAGAATTTGTATTGATGAGTGATTACAGTGGGTTGAGATACTTATTTTACCAACCTAATCTAAATGCTAGGCAAGTTAGATGGTTGGCCACGATTAGTGAGTTTGACTTTGAGATCAGGTACATGGATATTAGGCACAGGTTACAGCAGAGTACAAGTGATCAGGATGTGGACTATCATCTTACAATAGAATTTTTGATCAGATTTAAGGATAGGATATATGTGTCAGACAACAATGAGCTCAAGAAGACTACCTTGCGAGTGTTTCATGCGTATAACAAACTCTTCCCACATCTACCCAATTAACCGAAAAATTGGCGTAAAAATGTGATGAGAGGCTACTAATATGATATTAAACCTTCTAGATAATCTTAAGGAAGTGGAACTGATAGAAACCTGACAAACAGACCTTACACTGTATCAAAAAGACCTCTAGGAGGTAACCCAACCTCCCAGACCCCTGAACCATGAAAGGGGACTGAATTTTGACCCTTTTAACCCTTAGCTGTGAGCATGTAAGGGAAATGGAGTGGCTAGAAACCTATATCCACAAGCATGCCAAGGAAAGGTAGTGGTCAGGGCCCCAAAAATGTAGAAATTTGAATAATAGTTAAATTATTCGCCGAGATTATCCTAATAACACACTATTTAAGCTTCATGCATAATACATAACCTCTTCTACCATTGATCATCAATTTGTGGAATTATAAACAATCGCATGCGCACATTAAACATCAAACAATCACACATATAAACACAGTATGTAATGGGAAAGCTTAAAGCTGAAAACCCCAACTATCTGTATATTATAATGATAGAGTTCATGTAACAATCATTGTACAAACTCGTCACAAGCTCTCAGTACAATCTCCAATTGTTACACACTACACAAGCTCAGATCTGACAAAACACATGCTCAAATCTTCTCCACCTATTAGCCTGCCTCTATTGAGCAATCCAAGATGGATAATCACGATATCCAAGTTTGAATCCCCTTGGTATCTAATGTGCAATCCTCATTGGCATCTCCATCAATGTGTGTGCAAATCTCATGCACCAGTATAGTCACAACTGATAGTCAACCTGCTCTTTCACCTACCTCTTCCACTGGTCTCCACTGAACTGTCCATGCAGTGAAGTTAACTGATGTATTCTTTAGTTGATTTATGAGTTAATAATTAGTGAATTAATTAATCATTAATTCACACAACTCTCACTAGTGTATCAATCACTTAGACTAGAAACAACTAGCTCAACTCAGTTAAACTGAACACAACTCCATCAACTCCTCAATCAACTCCACCAAACTCTGTCACATGAGTTCTAACTGAAGTCATCCATGCAATAGCTCAATTAAACCCTGGGAATAGCATAATTCCTTCTGTTAGCTGCATGTGCCACATCCGTGACTCGAACTGAAGTGCTGCAAGAGGATAAGATAATGTTTATAGTCCAAATATTATTAAGAGCTAATAATATTCGACATATCTATTTTTAGACAGGTAATCTAAAAATAGATTCCGCCCAGTATGTCTAAAAATAGAAGTCCATCTATTTTTCCTGACTTGACCAACCATCCACAAATAGCATCCTGTAACTCATAGAACATGATCCATATGTCTAAAAATAAACTTTGCGCCAAAAATAGCCTGCAGGCCCACATAGTGAAGGCGACTCCTTTCCACTAAGCTCATCATCTTGTTGCATTATCAACACTCCCTCTCAACAAGATATGGATTATCTGCAACCCCTATCCTACCTCTGTGGTATTCGAATTTGCTCCTGGTGAGCGCCTTCGTCAAGATATCAGCATCCTGATCCTCCATAGGAATGTATGAAAGTAACATGATTCTCCGCTGTACACAATATCTGATATGATGATACCGGATGTCAATGTGTTTGGATCTATCATGAAATACTGGATTAACCGAGAGTTTGATGCAACTATGATTATCACAATAAATCACAGTATGCTCTAAGTGTGACCCAAACAACCCGACCAGGATCTTCCTCATCCATATAGCCTCGCATGCAGCCAAGCTTGTTGCCATATACTCAACCTCTGCTGAACTGAGTGCCACGGATCTCTGCTTCCTGCTGTACCAAGAAACTGTTGTCGACTCAATACTAAAAATCCCTCCAGATGTGCTCTTTCTGTCCGTTGGGCTCCCTGCCCAATCTGCATCCGTGAAGCCACATAGCCTCACCTCATTCGACTGTCTGTACCATAATCCATATCCCGATGTGCCTCTGAGATAACACAATACATGCTTGTTTGCCTTCCAAAAGAGGTTGGTTGGCTTAACCATAGCTTGTGAAAGCTGGTTAACAACATAGCATATGTCGGGTCGTGTATTGACTAGATACATAAGCAACCCCACCAACTGTCGATAAACAGTGGCATCCACTACCTCCACTGAAGTAGCATCCTCCTTCCTCCAACCTCCAAGAAGAGGAGTATCAACAGGCTTGCAGCCATGCATGTTGAACTTCTTTAGTATCTCCTGGGCATACTTACCCTGAGAAATAAACAGTCCATCACTGCGCTGCCAAATTTCCAATCCTAGGAAATAATGAAAGAGGCCAAGTCCTTCATCATGAACTCTCTTGCAAGATCCTCCTTGCATGAAAGTATCAACAACTCATCACCTGTCATAATCAAATCATCTACATAAAGTACAATGATCAGTAACTTACCCTCCACCACAATCTGGTATAGGTTAGGATCCGCCTCACTCTTGGAGAATCCAAGTCCAGTGAAATAACTGTCTATTCATGTGTACCAAGCACGAGGTGTTTGTTTCAACCCATACAATGCTCTCTTGAGCCTGCACACATGCGACTCACTGTTGAAGATCTCGAAACCTTTCGGTTGCTCTATGTACACCTCCTCCTCAATGACTTCGTTGAGGAATGCAGTCTTCAAATCCATCTAATGAATGTGCCACCCCATCTGCGCTGAGAGAGCAAGAATCGTCTGTATGGAAGAATACCTTGCGACAGGTGCAAAGGTCTCCTCATAATCGATCCCCTCAATCTGTGAAAAGCCTTAGGCAAAAAATCTTGACTTGTACTTCTCCACACTCTCATCAGCTGCTTGCTTCACTTTGTAGATCCATCTCAAACCCACCACTGATCTCCCTTCTGGCCTTGGGACAATCTCCCATGCACTGTTTCTAACAATCGAATCATACTCTTCCACCATGGCATCTACCCATGCGGGGTCCTCCACAGCTTCCTCGAAAGAGGATGGCTCTGTCACGATACACTTGCTCACAAGAGCCATGTATCTAGTATACCGGTCAGGTGACTGTCTCTTTCTACGATGTGTTGTAGGTGGTCCTACAACCTTCTCTGCATCTTGAGCCAGTCACTAAGCTTCTTTAGTGCACTTCCGCCCTATGATGGTTGGCACTGCATGAGTGGTCTCTTCCAATCCATGAACCTCATCTTGTGGCTGATCCACATCCTGAGACTCATCCTTAGGAACTAATAGCTCCTCATCTGCATGCAAGTGTGGCTCCCTCTTAAGCGAACACTTCATGGCTTTCTCCTCCTGAAATTTGATATCTGATCACACGAGTCTTGCGTGTTGTCACGGAAAATACACACGATAGTTGTGGGGTGTATCGAGTGTACCCCACAAATATCCCAACCTCTGTGGTCGACTCCAGCTTCTTCCTGGCATCCTTCGTCACATGAATGTAAATAGGTGAACCAAAAATCCTCAAATGGGAAATATCAGGCCTCTTACCAGAAAACGCCTCCTCAGGTGTACTCATGCCAAGTATCTTGTGAGGACAACGGTTCTACACATATACTGCAGTATCACATGCCTCAGCTCACAAGTGTATGGGTAGGCCCTGATCATGCAACATCGCCTGTACAACACCCACGATCGTTTTGTTCTTCTGCTCAGCAACCCCGTTCTGCTGTGGGTTATGAGGTGCCATGAGCTCTCTTCGAATTCCTTTTGTGCTGCAAAAGTCCTTGAATTCGCCAGAGATGAATTCACCACCATTGTCGCTCCTAAGACCCTTCACCTACTTCCCCGATTCTTTCTCAACCAGTGCCTTGAACTCACAGAACTTTGAGTATGTCTCGCTCTTCTTCTGCATGAAGAAGATCCACCACTTACGAGAAAAATCATCAACAAATATTGCATAATACCTGTTCTTTGCTGTCGAAGCTACTGAGAAAGGTCCACACACATCTGTGTGAATTCTCTCAAGGATCGTTGTGGCATGACTATCCTTCTCGTGAAAGGTGGCTTTCACAAATTTTCCCAAGGTACATCCCTTGCACTAATTTGACTGTGCAAGAGTACCCTTAGGAAGCCCAGTAGAAATCTGCTACAATATCTTCAAAGCTCCATGGTGAAGGTGGCCCAATCTCCAGTTCCACAAATTGCCATCATCCTGGCTAAATTCACTCCTTCGTCTTGCTCATTGCTATGCAAAATTATCCACAAGAATTAATAAAGGTCAATCTGAACCTATCCTCTCGAGTCTCAATTAGCTGCTCACAAGACAGCAGTTTTCCTCGCTAAAGACAACATCATATCCCTTGTCTTCTAACATCGCCACAGAGATAAGATTCTTCTTCAATCCTGGAACATGCATCACTTCCTTCAATACGAAGGGTTTAACAGACTCCCTCTCAAAGGAAATGGTACCGATACCGGTCGCACTGTATCTACCATCATCGCCCATCTCGATGTGCACTCCAAGATCTTTCTCATCCAGATTAGTAAAAAAATCTCGATCTCCTGTCATGTGAAAATACACACCATTGTCCAAGAAACACACTGAACCCATCACACTTGAGACCAAGCATGCGATCAGCGAAAAATCAAGCTCAAACTGCAAGGCTAAGGCCTCTCTAGCTGCAGATCCAACAGCCTGCTTATTTTTCTTCTTCTACGGACAATTTGTGGCATAATGTCCATGTTAGTGACAGTGAAAGCACTTCACCTTGGACATGTCCTACTTCTTGCCTTTCACACCGGATTGAGAAGATTTCTTGCTCTTCCCCTTCTTTGCTTTGGCAGCCAAAGTGCAATTTTCTTCATCAGATGCCTTTGATGAAGATCCGTCCCTGGTACTTCGCCTTATCTCCTCTTGAATAAGATCCGACCAAAGTCGCTCCCTTCCTGGCAATTTCTCTCGACCATTGACAGAATCCTGATAGGAATGCCAACTCTTCAGAAGACCAAGGAGAGCCAAGCTCACCAAGTCCTCGTCATCTACAGTCACCCCCACACTTCCCAGCTCATCCCTGCATTGGACGAACTTCGTGAGGTACTTGGGCATACTGTCTCCTTTCTCCATCTTTATGTTCCTGAGTTTATCCTTGAGCACCAACTTCCTCTAGTCACTCTTGCTTTGGAATAAATCTGTCAAGGCTTTCCACATCAAGAATGGAGAAGCCTTACCATGCAGGCTGGACACTATGTGATCCTTCATGCCCTCCAATAGAATCCTTCAACATTTTTCTGTCTCCTTTTGCCATGCGTCAAGTGCGGCAGCATCGCTAGAAGCAGGCCTTGGGACTTCAGCATCTATGAACTCCTTCAACCCGTTATCATCTAACACTGCCTCCATCCTATCTCTCCATGCAATATAATTCGAGCTACCCTCAAGGGCATACTCCAATCGCAATCCATTATAAGACATTTTGACTTCAACACCAAGAAAACACTGCTGCAAATTCAAATTCCACCAGCTCAAAACTCAACCACTTCAATGTACTGCAATTGCTCCAATGATCAATATAGTTCTGATACCATGTAGAAATTTGAATAATAGTTAAATTATTCACTGAGATTATCCTGATCACACACTATTTAAGCTTCATGCATAATACATAACCTCTTCTACCATTGATCATCAATTTGCAAAATTATAAACAATCGCATGCGCACATTAAAACATCAAGCAATCACACATATAAACACAGTATGTAATGGGAAAGATTAAAGCTGAAAACCCCAACTATATGTATGTTATAATGATAGAGTTCATGTAACAATAATTGTACAAACTCCTCACAAGCTCTCAGTACAATCTCCAATTGTTACACACTACACAAGCTCAGATCTGACAAAACACATGCACAAATCTTCTCCACCTGTTAGCCTACCTCTACTGCGCAATGCAAGATGGATAATCACGAGATCCAATTTCAAATCCCCTTGGTATCTACTTCACAATCCTCATTGGCATCTCCATCAATGTGTGTGCAAATCTCATGCACCAGTATAGTCACAACTAATAGTCAACCTGCTCTTTCACCTACCTCTTCCACTGGTCTCCATTGAACTGCCCATGCACTGAAGTTAACTGATGTATTGTTTAGTTGATTTATGAGTTAACAATTAGTGAATTAATTAATCATCAATTCAGACAACTCTCACTAGTGTATCAATCAGTTAGACTAGATACAACTAGCTCAACTAAGTTAAACTGAACACAACTCCATCAACTCCTCAATCAACTCCACAAAAATCTGTCACATGAGTTCTAACTGAAGTCATCCATGCAATAGCTCAACTAAACCCTAGGAATAGCGTAATTCCTTCTGTCAGCTGCATGTGCCACATTTGTGACTCGAACTGAAGTGCTGCAAGAGGATAAGATAATGTTTATAGTCCAAATATTATTAAGAGCTAATAATATTCGACATATCTATTTTTAGACTGGCAATCTAAAAATAGATTCCGCCCATTATGTCTAAAAATAGAAGTCCATCTATTTTTCCTGACTTGACCAACCATCCACAAATAGCTTCCTGCAACTCATAGAACATGATCCATATGTCTAAAAATAGACTTTGCACCAAAAATAGCCTGCAGGCCCACTTAGTGAAGGCGACTCCTTTCCACTAAGCTCATCATCTTGTTGCATTCTCAACAAAAAAGTCGGTTTTGTGCCTGCAACTCTCGGATTTAAGCCACATTTTTAGCCTCAAAGCCCAAGTCACTCCCAAAAACTTCTTGAAACTTTAGGAGAGGATAAATAACATTAAAAAAAAGGTATGGAAGAAATCACGTCATCAGGAACTCGTCTGGACCCCTCCCATCCATGACAGGAATTTTTTCAAACATGTCACAAGCATTGCATCTACAGGTATAAACAACATATTTAAACATATGGGTATCATACTTATCAGATAATCATTAAGAAGAATTGCTCCCTTACATCATAAGCTTCAATAAAATCTATTTAACCATAGATACATTGTGCATTCATTTACAAGTAAAAACATAAATAGAGCCATACATCATCACTCATAAAATACATGCTTATAACTAGCATAATAACAATAGAAATACCATGGATATAACATCAATGAAATCCACATAATAACTAGTGCATTTGTATACCAAATACCATAGGAATTAGATCTTCATTACTGAATGTAAAAAACAACCAGAGATGGACTTCCATGTTCCACTCGACCATAGATTGGCTGAGACAAATCTTACTTTAGCCAATCATCCCTATGCCATATTCCAAGCATGAATGTGGGACTCAAAACCACTAAAAAATAACTAAACAGGCATGAATGCTATAGGAGTTCTTCTTCTACATCGTGAGGAATTTTCCTGTCTCCTAGCCTCCTAGGCTTTACCGTAATCCACAATTTTAATAAAGGATCACTAGGCCCCAAATGGAGACATACTCTTAAGGCTTTATCATACATCCCATCATGTGAATACTAGGCCAAACGAAGAGTATCCACCTCTCATGCTTTACCGCAATCCATCCCGGATCATTAGGCCCTTAACCAAGGAAAACCACCTCTAGTATTTACCATATATCTTGTCATTCACATGCATGGATTCATGGGCCCATCAATGAAACATACTATATGTCTTTATCGCATACCACAGTCTGGTTCAGGGGTTACTAGACCATGTGTTATATCAATTCCGAGATCCACCTCACTCAGCTTCGAATCCAATCTGGTAGTCAAACTCAACTGAAGTATGAGAACCCATCTCATCAGGGCTATCCGGAAATGGAAATGCTAGGATGAATACATTGTTGCACCTTGCAAAACCCATTCCAAGAAAAAAAATAACCATATTCAATACCATTCATGCCAAATCTAGGAAGGAAAATACACATGAAAATCAATAGCTACCAAGAATATTGTTGTAGTTGCTTGATTTCTGCTCCTCCTTGCTTGTTTTATCATTCTTCCTACTTTCTTGTCTTTCTTGCTCAAAATGCCAAAGTGCTCCAAAAACTCTGTGTGTCCAAGAGTGTTTGTGTTTGAGGGAGAGAGTGAGAGAATAATGAGAGAGCTCCAAAACCTGAACTGATAAAAGGTATCAAAATATTTCCAATTGATCCTCAGAAACCTTTTTATAGGAAAGGAATCTATTTTCTTCATTTTCCATTATTTTCCTTCAATTTTCTCCTCACATGCAACCAATGACCTTTCACCTTCCTTTTCTCCTAATTTCCATTATTTTCATAAATAAATGTGCCAAATATGCCATTTTCCTTTCTAAATGCCTTTGTCTTTTCCTTTGCCAATTTCCTTGCCCATATTAACCGAAATGAACACCCACTAGGATAGTTTGCCCAACATTCAACTTGGAGTCTAAGTCCCATCAACCGTGATCTTATATTTTTTTTACATGGATTTTTACCATGGATGTTGCAGAATACTTCATCTTGGGGGAACACCGTCCTCAGTGTTCAATGACAGCTATAACTAGAAAAACAAAACATACTTCTTATGGAGCTTTATAACACAGATCATTGCAGTATTTACAATGACCATTGTTGAAACATGACAAGCATATCATTTACTAGAGATTACAATATTTACAATAACAACCACATATATACTCATGCACATTTGTTTCATCCAAGAAATAACCATATTGTGTGTGGAGCTTTATAAACCAGCTCAGTACAGTATTTACAATAATACACACATATACACGTATACACATTTTCGAAACCAACAAATAGAAGGATACGATGCCCATATTAGCAACAAGGGAATCTAGAGGCTCACACCTCCACCCTCAAAAGTAGTACCAAGATTCACCTCCTTCTCAGGAAGTTCAGAATTCACTGTCAAAGTCAAAGTTGCATCCAATATCCAGCGTTACAATCTTGCGCCACTTGTTCTCTGAATGAACAATTACCGACTCATTGTTCCAGGGCACACTCCCAATGTGCATCTGATTCCATTTGGAAATGCTAATGACCAAAAAAAATCCATCCCCAACCTTCCCTTCTCTGCTACACAGTCCCCCAAGAAATTTGATCACTCTCTTCCGTGCAGTCACTCACCTTCCAAGTTCCGCTGGCACCCCCATCTCGGGAACAAGGCTTCCTCACATCGGAAGGTCAAACAACCAAGTCATACACCTACCTCAACACCATCATATGGGTCATAGCATGCTTATGGAAATCAATGGACATTATTGGGTACCAATGTCCCACAATGGCCCTGCTCCTAAAATGCTTTACCAACATACCGCTACTTGTTTCAATTCCTTTTGTTTTTGTTTCTAATTCTTGGAGTTGGTTTCAACCACCCAACCAGACACTTTGTGCTTCCTTTACTAAGCACATAAATTCCATTAGATTCAAAACACATTGAAATAAATTCACATCATACCTCATTGGTAGCTCGTCAATAAGGTACACTTGCAATTATGTTCACTTCCGGTCATAACAAGTCAAACCAGTTGTTTGATCAAATCATCATGTATAAACATATCACATCCAGTTAGCTCAAGTCACAACCATCATAAATTAAAATCATGAATCACATGCAATCATCATAAACCATAATCATAAATCACATGTAATCATCATAAACTAGAATCATAGATCTCATGCATAATAAAACTAAAACCAAATACTAATACTTATCGTTTAACTGGCGCTTTTTGTATGCACACTAAATGAGTTGCCACACCCGAAAAACACCTAGTGTCTTTTCTTCCCTTCAACCACGTCTACATACACAGAGTGTACATCGCAACATGTACCCACACTCACATTGGCATGTGAAACATACACCTACACACAATATACAACATCATACAATACATACACCCACACACAGCATACGACATCATAAAATACATACACCCACACACATCGTACAACATCATACAATACATACACCCACACTCGATGTACAACATAACACAATACATACACCTACATACGGTGTACAAGTCAATGCATACACCTACACTTGGTGTATGATACAACACAATCTATACACCTACATATGGTGTAGCACACAACACAACACATATACCTTACAAAGTAGAACATAAAGAATATACATGTCACGATACCATGACAACACCAAGCACATACATAGTTCTGCATTCTTGAAACACTACATGTATGACATATACAAAATACCACATGTATACTAGTACCATATGCACAAAATTTACACAATACGACATGTACACAACACTACCTTCACAATGTGTGCACACCATCACATCTACACAGCACCACCTACACAACGTGTACACAATGCCAGATGTACACTAAACCACATGTACAATGTGGACACAATACCACATGTAAACAACACCACATGCATGACATGTACACAACACCATATGTACATAGGGCCAGATGCATTACATATGCACGGCACTACCTGCACACAACACAACATGTACAACATGTACACAAAATCACATGTCATAGCACCATATGTACAACATGTAAACAACACCATATGTGCATACCAATACATATACAACATGCTTATATCACCATATGTACACAACACCTCATATCCAACATGTGCACAATACAATAAGTACACAACACCGCATATCCAACATGTGCATAGTACGATAAGTACACAACACCACATACACAACATGTGCATAACACCATCTATACCTAGAACTGCATATGAAATATACACTCAACATCATATATACAATAGGCATACACATCATATGTACACAATACTACATAGGCAACATTACACATCACCATAGGTACAATCATTAAATATACAACACACACAACATATACACAACAGTAGCATTGTACTTCCATAGATCATAGAATGACCACAAAACCAACCTTGCCTCTAGTATCTTCCACTATCCATGCTGATCCTAGCATATCGCAGATCACACTACATTCACCTCACAGATGTACCCCAGAGCAGTACTTGTCCATAATATAAACATAGGAATAGTACAAGCATATAATATCAATTCATATCCACATGATACTAACCTCATAGATCTATTAGGAATACTCTTCCCACTTGATTCCTCATAAGACCAAGAACCTCTTTATGTCATTCACCTGCATAAGAAATCATTCCTCCATAACAATTTTTCTTGATAGCCCTATCAGGTAGTGACATAGATACATACATGCATACATATATAATCATTAACATAAAACAATCTTCATCTTTCCAGAAAACTACATACCTACACATGTATATACATATAAATATTAGCATTAAAAAATCATGATCTATTCACTTTACCCATTTTTTTGCCTTTTTCAAGTTTGTACTTCCAATGTCCATCTACCACAATGAACCCAACCAGTCCAACCGACTCTCATATTCTCACCTTCTGTTGTGCTTACTCATGCACCGAGCTTTGCTCGTGTCTTAAATTACCTTTTGGGTACCGCACAACTCTCCTGAACTCCATTACTTTTCTCTTTCCCAACCAATTCCCAGGACTCTCAAACAAAAGGCAAGAACAAGAAACCAACAAGAACAAAACCATGAAAAACCAAAAGCAATATGACACCAGAACAAAGTGGCAAGGCCTTTCACCGGACATAACTAAAACTTCAAATGAAGCATAAACAAATCATAAAAGACTGAAAGCACAATACTAGAAATAAACACCATGACTCAATCCCACATGGTTCCCAATACTTCCAAAGGAAAGACCAACTCAATCCTTCTTCAATATTTCATGGCAGCCTCCTTTTCCATGCAATCCTTGCATCATACTGCAATAATCACATAACTGTCAGTGCATAAATAAACATAACAACAAGCTATTTACCTTACCTTGTTGTTCCAATCATGATTCTTTATAACTAAACACACAGATGTCAGCCATATGTATCAACATCGAGACAACATATCTATCAATTCAAAATCAACATTTACCAAGGCTAAAAACCATGTCATAATCCACAATCAAATCACATTCATCAGTCATAATACGTATTTCTACAACTATTACCTTCTTACATTCAAGTACATATCAGTTTCATCAACACATAATGTGTTAGTACAACCATTTTAATACTAAATCATTTCTTCATGAAATATTATAGACGCATACTCATATCATGTGATATATCAAACATTCAACAATAATTAGACAATGTAATAGACACCAACTCTCAAACACCAAATATATGACATAATCAAACATTCAAGCACCAAGTAGATGACATAAACAAGTTCATACCTTAATGTATCTCAGGGGAGGCTATCTTGTCTGCACACTCAATCTAGATTAGCACGATATAACTTCTCAACATATCACTCAAACACAAATAATATAATGATATCCATAACATAACTAGCTAACATGTTCACATCATAAAATCATAAGCATTTCCATTCGTGCATAAAAATCACATATGCATAGTCAATCTAGACATAATATAGCACACTATCATAATTAGGTCAGCTCATGCTTGAATGTCATAACCCTCACCATCTGCATGGGCCAATCCAAATTAACATAATACATATAACATCAAGATTTTAATGAAATAACCCTAATCATCAAGTCACTAGCATGTAACAACAACAAGTTATATATCATGCTCATCAACAACATGTAACCTAATCATCAAGCTACTATCATACAACAACAACAACATGATAACTTATAACATGCTCATCAACAACATATACGTTATCTAACATAAACCGACAATAGAAATGCATACCACCACAAGTTGCTATCATTCATAACTATCCGACACATGTACTTATAACCACACTAATCAACTAGCATCTATATTGTATGTAACCATAAGATCAACATAATGAAAGGAATACTCATAACCATAATCCATAAGACTACGCTAATGAAATAACATTTATCACACATGTAACCAAAATAACAATGGAATGAAAAACATATAAGTAACCCTAATGCTTACAACAACCATGAATCACATACTTGCATGCCAAGCATACAACCTTGTATGGCCATATGCATAACAACCTAGGTGTGATCCTCCATAAGCCATCACCCATCCATCACCCCATCCACTACAAAAATTGTAACCTCCCCTAGCCCTTTCACTCACACCTTTACTCATGCTTTGCCATGATAAGTAGACCCCCCTTCACCTTACACTATTATCAATGTTGGGCTACTCCTTGTTCACTATTGCATTACTACATGGGTGACAAATCCATTCTCTTTAATCAATGTGCCCCCCCCCAAGTGTAGTGTTTCCACTTTTGACCACCACTAATATCAAAGGAAGTAGGGTGGTGGGGTTTCCTACCACTAGGTGGAGCCACCGACACTCCACCAAAATAATGCTAAGGAAAAATATTACTAACTACGATATGGTCATGAGTTCAAATGTTCAATTATTTATAGTTTCAAATTATATGGTGAAGCTCAAATTTTGACATTGTTTAAAAAGAAATAAAATTTTTATATTGTTTATGATCCACATGCATGCATTTAATATAAACTAGGATGCTAAGAGCGGACCATGAAAATTACAACATCTTGCTCTAATACCAATTTGGAATGCACAAGTTGAACAAATTAGATAATGCATGAAGTCATACAAAACTCTAAGGTAAACAAATTAGAGAATATATGAAATCATACAAAACTCTAAAAGCCAATAGGCAACTGGGGAAATATGAAGAACTATGAGTTTGATGCCAATTTGAGAGGTAACAAGTCATGCACTAATTTATCTATATGTAAAAATACAACACTACAAACTATAATAATTGAGAGAATAATAACATAACACTATATAAAAATATTATCATAATATATATATATATAATTGACATATTAATAACATAGCACTATATAGAAAATTAATCATAATATATATTTTTTGTAAGCTTAGTAGTTCCTTGTACCATTTTCTATTAATATAAAAAGTGGCATAATAGATAAAAAAATTAGACCTCAACCTGCCCGAATGAAACCAGGTCTATTGGCCATATGAGTGCATTGTACGCCATCCAAAACTTAAAATTCCTTAATTTCCTAAAAAGAGTCTTAAGGTAACTGATATCAAAGTTTACTAATACTAACATTTACAAAATACATAAGTAACGTTTACTAAATACATAAGTAAAGTTGACCGCTAAAAAACTAGAACTGACAGCTCTAGTCATCATCTGACTCCACTAGGGCTGGATATTTGGCAATGGAACCTGGCATTTCAACTTGTTGCATGGCTTTTATGTCTTTCTCCATTTTTCCAAGACGAGCATACTGATGCAGTTGACGCAGGTTGATTTCCTGGATGTTTCTATTAATCTCTGCTAGAGTGGAGACTAACTTGGGCTTCCCTGCTTCCGGAATTGACATTAGGGCCTTTACCAATAGGCATTTTACTAGCCAATATGTTCTGATTGAGTGTTGAAACAATGAGATTCTCCCACGAGTATGCCCTGGACCGTCAATCATATGTTGTAGTTCTTCCGCTGCCAATTCATCCTCCTCTTCCATTTTAGTTCTAGCTTCTGTCTCCCATCCAAAAATACGAGATTTTAAAGAACATGGTGTTTCTTCTGCAAAGGTGTGAATGAAGGGCTCCATGAGCTCTTTGCTGGATTTCCAGCCTCTCTTGGCTGGTGGGGCTAAGATAGTTTCCTTGCCTTTGTCCACTTTGGCCTTTCTTCCTCTGGTTTTCTTGACCATCTTGACTGAAAAGAAAAAAAAACTCCTGGAGCAGCAACATGATAGAAAATTCAAAGACAATTAATTTTCAGGGTATTTAAATTACATTAGTTGGGTAATGCAGCAGATGGATAATAGTCGCGGGTGCCTTGTCCCTTCAACATTTTAAAAACAATCTAACCTTGCCCCTTAGCCTTCCTACCTAAGGTACTAACTACCCCCAACTAGAACAGAGGAATATTATTTAGCAGAAGTAACGATGGCCCATAGCAAAACAAACAAATGCCAACCCTACCAAGAACCCAATTTCTGCAATCCCGCCATATTTCTAAGTCCCTTAATTCGAAACCGCTGGCTGCCCTATTCACCAATGGAAGATAATACCTAGAACCCTCACTCGAGAACGTAACACTACCCTCCCAGACTCTACCCTCGCTAACATCCACATCATTGACCTGCATGCAAACTACTTCCCAGGCAGACCCACTAACAAAATCGTCTTGGCTTCTAAAATCCTGAGGAGGAAGAGTACCAGTTTTTAAATTCTCTATCCTTACAGAACTATGATCGAGGTGGTGATGCAGACTTCTACCGTTGGCTTTACATTCACTGCCAACCTTATAGACTTTACAAACCTTGGCCAAACCATTATACAAAAAATCGAAAAAAACTAAAATTTTCGCCTACATGCTACGAAATTTCGATACTATCTTCATTTGCACAGCAAGGAGGAATTCAAATACATACCAAGCCACCCATACAGTCCACCAGCTTCGTCGACAATTGCTTCCAGAGGGCGCGCAGGAGAAGTCGGTGTCTTCACAATAGAGCAAAATTATGAGAATGGTTAGAATGCCATAGTTCTTAACCTACCCTGAAACATTCCTCTGGCCCTTATCCCAACAAAACAATGATATCCTTGCTGGCTTTTCTAGCTGCTTGTGATATGAATTTATTACCATAATTATATTATCACTTGGGAGATGTCCCCTCCATTACCTCACTGGCCAATATCTGCCACCTCATGCATACAGTGGCCACATTGCCGTCCTACCTCTCCATGCGGCATTCCCATTTCACCCCTGTGTCTTCTCGGTCTGCTCGTCACCGCTAGCCACAATGTGACACAAAAGCTTAATACTTATATTATTGAACAAAAACATTTACAAAGTGAATCCAAGATTCACGATTTCAACCCTTCTTTTCCACAACTCACTTTTCCCAAATGAAAATATACACTTAAAATAATTAATGTGAACACAAAAGCTTAATACTTATATTATTGAACAAAAACATTTACAAAATAAATCCAAGGTTCAAGATTTCCTTCTTTTCCATAGCTCACTTTTCCCAAATGCAAATTCAACACTTTTATAGAACAAAAAATAGTAAGACTAAAAATTTACTTTTATTGTTGATGTAAAACACTATTAATCATTTACTTTTAATGCTGATATAAAACACTATTCATCCATTTTTACTATACAAGATGCTTAATTTTAAAGCTTATAACATATTAAATAAAATATTTGAATAAATGGAAAAACTTTAAGCATTATAACTTACTAAATAAAAAATATATATTCATCCACTTTTACTGTACAAAATACCAAACTTTAAACATTATAACCCACCAAATGAAAAATAAACATTATAACTCATTGGATAAAAAAAATTGTAAATACATGAAAATATTTCTCGATAATCTTTGAAAGGCACCTTTAAAGTTAGGGATATCCAAGAAAAGACACAAAGTAGCTATGACATGACACCACTAATTAAATGGTTGCAAGTCATCAACAATAGTTTTATTCATGAGAGAGTAGAAAAACTTTAAACTAGTAATTGCACCGGGAGGTGCAAGGGAAAGCCCAAAAGATAGTTTCTTTTTACTTCCAAATGACAAATAGAAAGCAGAGAAAACACAGACATCTCCCGGAAGTGAAATTTAGGATAGTTTTTCGGGAAAATGGTGTTGAATTTTAAAAATCCGCAACATGGTTTTTTTTTGCAGAATACAGCCAGTTGATTTCAACTCAAACAGTTTCCAAAAATTAGGACAGAGTTTGTGCATGAATTACGCTGCTATGCAGCTATTCAAAGATTGACAGTGATAGAACATAAAATAATAAAAACATCCGACACCCATCATATTTTCGTTTAATAGGCAAGGAAAAATGTGCCAAAAAGAAACATTTTGTATGTTTTAATTTACTGTCGATCACCAAATTTGTTTGACTCTTTGTCCATGTTCCACGATTTTCCCATCAATTATTTCACCCCACCGCTACGTGTTTCTCGATAATTATTTTAGTATTTTTAATTAAAATGAATATTGAATGAATTGCACATTTTTTTTAATTTGGATATATATTAAGAATGTTATTTTGGATGCTGTAAGTAAACTGTGTTAGTTTGTATGTTTATTATCTTATTTATCAAATTACATTAACAATTTAAAGTAGTTAGACTGGTTTAATTTTACTCTTTAAATAAATTATATTTGACATCAATAGCATGGGTCAGTGTATTAGGTTTTTCATACCATAAGTGAATACTATAAAGTTATTTTTATTTTAACTTTTATTTTTTATTTTTTACTTTATTTTGATCGACTAAACATGTTTTCATGTATGATTATTTTATTTTTAGGAGTATTACATTACAACATCTCTACCATATTTGGTTGGAAAGTGTCTTTGGAGGCAACAAAAGTGCAATGAAAAAAAAATCCAATATTAATCACTAATAAAATGTTTCAACTTCCACCTTAATTTTATATCAACTTGAGAAGTAAAGCAATTGAAAGTGAAAAAATCTAATTTGAAATACCACATTTCAATTGAACATATGATGAATTACACATCTCCTCCATTTTGAATTGTAATATCAATATTATTTTTAAATGCAACGTGTTAACTCTTAATAGGTATCTAAAAAATAAAATATAATTATAATTTTTTTTTTTTTTACATTCATACTTTATCTCAATACATAACATTGATGTAAAATTAATGTGGAAATTAAAGTATTTTTTTAGTGCTGGATATTGAAAGTTTTTTGTTATTACTAGATGCTAATTTGTTAATGTAAGTAAAATCTTATTATTTTATGAGTAATGTGTAGTAGAATGTCTTGTTGCAATTGAATTACATGCAACCTCTGTTTTATGCACTCTTTGATCATTCCCTCCTCCACCAAGCACATGTGATGACCTATGGGAAAACAATTTAATCTTTCATACATATCTCACACACCACACCTTTTATATTAAGTTGTTCAGACCTCAAACGAAGAATCTTATTTTCTTACGAAAACTTTAGATATACTTGAAAGAACACACATATGCAACATTGGTTCACCAGTGATATAATTTATATAGTCGGGGTTCAATAGGACCATCTATTCCTTGATCCCTTCGATATGATTCCTCAAATACAATAGTAATTATAGGAGGGGAATTCAATAGGACCATATATTCTTTGATCCCCTAGATGTGATTCCTCAAATACAATGAAATTGTTCTTATTTCTTACAAGGTAATTGGTCATCTTTCAAACAATTACAATGATTTTTTAATGAAAATCAAAACATAGTGTTATTTTAAACATATAATTGCAACATCCAATAAAAAAAGTCTTATTTTAAACATATCATTGCAATGTCCAATAAAAAACAACTATTTAAAACCTCCAACAACACAACATCTCATAAAAGAAATATAACTTACTAGAATCCTTTTCTAGAAAACTTATAGTCCTAATGATTGGCACACATGTGCATCATTATTCAGAACACAGTCTACAAGAGGACACAAAATACCATTATATTTTTTCCACACAAATGAATATTTAAATTGAATAGTAATTATTTTGCATTGGATTTATGAGGATATAAAGAAATCAAACTTGCCTTTAATCAATTTTGATCCAATTTTTTCCTTGGTGTCCATTGTCGTGTACTAATATTGAGCAGGCATGAAGAATACATGCATGTATTATTCATATATATCTAAGCAAGAAGAGTGGATAATAACTACAAACAAAAAAAGCAAGCAATAATTACAAGCAAGAAAAGTAGACATAAAGAAGATATGTAGGTGTAGTCATGGAAGACGGTAGATACCATTTCTAAACCCAAATAGCAAGAGGATGGGGAGCTAATTCTAATTGCAATTGTTTCTTCTTTATGTGAGAGTAAGATAATTCACCACAACCAAAGATTTTGTTCTTGAATGCCCACTAGTAAGATGCAATTTTAGTAAATAATAACAATAAAATTCTAATTTATAAAAATAATAACATTTATTTTTTTGGACTATCAAAAAATGATCAACATTTGTTTTTTAATTGTCATGACACATAGCAAAAAAAAAGGAAAAACTATAAAAATAATGATAAGTATTACATATGATGAAAAATTTATTTACCCTTTGATTGAAAATATCTAAAATAAATTTTATTTCAAATTTGACAAATAATTTTTTATTTTAATTTTCATTGAGAAATAATTGTATGCCCTTCTATGACATGCTATAGAGCTCTTGAAGGGCAATGTCGACTTCAATTTTGAACCTTGGTTGGTATGTCAAGGGTCATTCATGTTGAACAACTAGAAGACGTTTGGGTGAAAATTATCCACCTAGCTACAAACTCTTTACTATTGGTATCAAGACCTACCAACATAAAAAAAAAAAAAATAACAATATCATTAGGACATACTTTCCTACTATTAGTGTGCTCGATTCTCCTATAGTCTCACTGATCTAGGTGGATCCCTAATGGCCCAAAAGTAGAATTCCATAGATTGCAGCAAAACCAAGACCTAATCAAAGAGTTCATCATAAGGAATCCAACGGTGCAAACTGTGCCTCAATCCAAGTTCGTATGTGGGAGTTATGCTCAGTCAAAGTTTTGGTTTAACTTAGAAAAAATGACAAATTTCGCAGTGCGCCAGATAAATTTGGACCAATGCCAAAGTTGGTGGTCCAACAAAATTTGGCAATTGGGAACTAAAATTAATAAGAAGAAGGAAAAATTGGTTAGGATGGTGACATCTATGTAAGAAAAATGTAGTCGCAAAAAAGGGTGTGTGTTATTTGCAATAGATATTTCTAGTGATAAAGGTAAGGAGGATGATGATGTGAAGGTATTAAGTAGGTACCTGATATTGCAATAATTTCAAGATGTATTTCCTGTAGAGATTTTAGAGTTGTTGCCTCACAGGGAAGTGGAATTTTCTATTTAGTTGGAACTAGGGGTGACACCAACATCAAAGGAACCATATAGGATGAGCGCATCGGAGTTGGTGGAATTGAATATGCAGTTGAAGGAAATGCTTGACAAGGGAAACATCAGGCCAAATGTGTTGGCTTGGGGCACACCTGTGTTGTTTTTGAAGAAGAAGGATGGTACTCTTAGGTTATGTATTGATTACAAGCAGTTGAACAAGGTAACTATCAAGAACAAGTATCTGTTGCCAAGGATTGATGACTTGTTCGATCAGTTGAAGGAAGAAACATTATTCTCGAATATTGACTTGAGATCAGGATACCATCAAGTACACATCAAGGAAGAGGAACTTTACAAGACAACTTTCCAGACCACATATGGGCATTAGGAGTTTGTTGTAGTTCCATTTGGTTTGACTAATGCTCCAGATACCTTTATGTGCTTGGTTAATAGTGTGTTGCGTCATTATCTAGACAAGTTTTCTATTGTATTCCTTGTTGACATCTTTAAGAGCACGTTGAACACATAGCAATAATATTGAAATTACTGAGAGAGAATTAGTTGCATGCTAAGCTCAGTAAATGAATTTTATTTCAGACATAAGTACATTACTTGGGGCATGTTATTTCTAAGGAATACATAGCAGTGGATCCAAAAAATATAAGGGCTATCATTCAGTGGGAAACTCCTCGAAATGTGGATGAGGTAAGATCACTCATGGGGTTTGCAAGTTATTACAAGAGGTTCATCGGTAAATTCTCACATATTGATTATCATATTACGTCGTTGCAAAGGAAAGGTGAGAAATTTGAATGGATAGAGGAATGTGCAGCCAATTTTGAGCATTTGAGGCAGTTTTTGACAAATGATCCAGTTCTAAAGATCGCAGATCCGGAAAAAAGAGTGTGTTGTATGTACAAATGCTTACAACAGAGGGCTTGGTGGAGTCCTTATGCAGGAAGGACTACTGCTATGCTATGAATGAAGGAAATTGAATGAAAACGAGCATAATTATCTGACACATGATCTTGAGTTTGTAGCGATCATCCATGAATTGAAGATGTGGAGACATTATTTTCTTGGCAGGAGGTTTGTATGGATGAGTGATCATAATGGGTTGAGGTACTTGTTTGACCAACCTAATCTGAATGTCAGGAAAGCTAGATGGTTGGACATGATTAGTGAGTTTGACTTTGAGATCAGGTACATGGATCTTAGGCACAGGTTACAATAGGGTACAATTGATCAGGATGTGGACTATCATCTTAAAACAGATGGTTTGATCAGATTTAGGGACAAGATATATGTGCTAGAGAAGAATGAGATCAAGAAGACTATCTTACGAGAGTTTCATGCGTGTAACACCCTTTTCCCACATATACCCAAGTAAAAGGCCAACCAGGGTAAACATGTGACAAGAGGCTACTAATATGAGATTCAACCTCCTAGATAACCTTAAGGAAGAGGAACCGACATAAACCTGACAAACATACCTTACACTGCATCAATAACACCTCCAAGAGGTAACCCATCCTCCCAAACCCCTGAACCCTGAAGGGGGGCTGAATTTTGACCCTTTTGACCCATATTTATGGGCATGTAAGGGCAAGGGAGCAGCTAGAAACATACATCTGCAAGCATGCCAAGGAAAGGTAGTAGTCAGGTCCCCAAAAAGTTGGTTCTATTCCTGCAACTCTGGGATTGAAGCCACCTTTTTAGCCCAAGAGCCCAAGTCACTGCCCAAAACTTCCAGAAACTTTAGGAAAGGATAAATAACATTAAAAAAAAGGTTTGAATTCAATCACATCATCAGGAAGTCATCTGGACCCCTCCCATCCATGATAGGAATTTTTTCAAACATGTCACAAACATTGCATCTACAGCTATAAACAACAAATTTAAACATATGGGTCACATGCTTACCTGAGAATCGTTAAGAAGAATTTCTCCCTTGCATCATAATATGCAATACAATATATTTTACCATAGATAAATTTTGCACTCATTTAAAAGTAAAAACATAAATAGAGTCATACATCATCACTGATAAAATACATGCTTATAACCAACATAATCACAACAGAAATACCATGGATATAACATCAATGAAATCCACATAATAATTATTGCATTTTCATACCAAATACTAAAGGAATGAGCTCCTCAATACAAAATGTAAAAACCAATCGGAGATGGGTCTTTCAGGTTCCACCCGACCATAGATTGGCTAGGCCAAATCTTACTTTAGCCAATCACCTCTGTTCCATATTCCAAGCATGAATTTGGGACTCAAAACCAACCAAAAATAACTAAACAAGCATGAATGCTACAGGAGTTCTCCTCCTACACTATGAGTAATTTTCCTATCTCCTAGTCTATCAGGCTTTACTGTAATCCATAGTATCATTCAAGCATTTCTATGCCCTAAACTGAGACATACACTTCAGGCTTTATCGTACATCCCATCTTGGGACTAGTAGGCCAAATGAAGAGTGTCCACCTCTTAGGCTTTACCGTAATCCATCCCGGATCACTAGGCCCTAAATCAAGGCAAACCACTTCTAGGCTTTACCCTATATCTTTCCATTCATAAGAAAGGATTCCTAGGCCCACCAAGGTAACACACTATCCGGCTTTACCACAAACCACAGTCTGGTTCAGGGGTTACTAGGCCATGTGTTATATAAATTCAAATATCCACCTCACTCAACTTTGAATCCAATCGAGAATTCAAGCTCAACCGAAGTATGAGAACCCACCTCATCAAGGCTATCCATGAATGGAAAGGTTAGGCCGAATACATTGTCACACCTTGCAAAACCCATGCCAAGACAACAAAGAAACACATGAAATACCATGCATTCCAAATATAGCAAGGAAAATACACATCAAAATCAATACCTTCCAAGAATCCTATTGTAGTTGCTTGATTCCTTCTCCTCCTTTCTTGCTTTCTCCTTCTTCCTACTTTCTTTCCTTTCTTGTTCAAAATGGCAAAGAGCTCCAAAAACTCCGTGTCCAAGAGTGAGAGAGAGAGAGAGAGAGAGAGAATAATGATAGATCTCCAAACTTGAACTAATAAAAGGTAGAAAAATATTTCCAACTGATCTTCAGAATCCTTTTTATAGAAGAAGCCTCTATTTTCTTCACTTTCCATTATTTTCCTTCAATTTCCTCCTCACATGCAACCAGTGACCTTTCACCTTCCTTTTCTCCTAATTATTTTCATAAATAAATGTGCCAAATATGCCATTTTCCTTTCCAAATTCCTTTTCCTTTTCCAATTTCCTTACCCATATTAACCAAAATGAACACCCACTAGGATTTTTTTCCCAACATTCAACTTCAAATACGTGTCCCATCAACTGTGGTCTTATATTTTTTTTTACATGGATTTTTACCAGGGATGTTACAGAACCCTCCCCCTTAGGGGAACACTATCCTCAGTGTTCAATGACACCTCTAGCCAGGTGTTGAAGCCTAGAAAATCTCTGCTTCAAACATTGGGGAAAACCACCCGGTCGGGACCTTAGGACAGCTCCTTTTCTGTTTGGTATGGTGGCTCCGACTGGATTTAAAGGACTATTTTCCTTATAACTAAATGGGTTGGTGATAGGTTGATTTGGATGAGTGGAAGTGGGACTAAATTGACTGAAAATAAAACTATCTAATTAAACTAAATGTTGATAAAGAATTCCTAAAACTAACCCGGACAATCATATGTGAATACAACTTAGAATTATTCCAATTTGACAATAACCATAAAAATGTATTAAAGTTTAATTGAAATTGTGCAGTAACAAATAAAGATAACTCTCATGGTAAATTAAATGTAGTTGTATTAGCATATTGTATTCATCATTGTATACTATCTATATATGTTATGAAAGATAACATTTCAATTATACCTTTTAAATGATATATAAAAAGAAAGTTATGAAAAACAAATATATATAAATGATAGCAAATTTTAAAGCGAATATCATATGACAAAGGAAATTAACAGTGAACAGATAAAAATACCTTATCCATCTTGAAAGCTTTCAAATGAAATATGATATTCTAATCCAATAATTCTGATGCAAAATCAAATCCAAAGGTACAGAAATGCAACACTTCAAAGATAATTTCAGCACAAAATCATCAGATGTGATCCTTTATAAAATATAAGAGGCAATGGAGTACAGAAATGTAATCTCCAAGTCAAAAATATTACAACTCCGGATCCCTTCTCTAAATGCATGAGAGGGATTTAAATAAGAAATTACATAAAAACAGAATCCTACTACTACTGCTACAATCTATCAAATTAAAAATAGAAATACTATCTTAAAAATGAAACCGATTCATTGCTTTTATTTCTCGCTTGATGTAGCCAAGTTGCAAATTTTCAGCATATCTTGGAGCCTCGGTGGATGACTCATCTCGGAATGTAACTGTCCAGCGTATGTGGCATCGGAAAATTCTGGAATTAAAAAATCAACAGCATTTGAAAGGAATTTAATAGCCATTTGTTGATTGTTTGGCTTAATTAAATAAGTCCACATATTGTCCCAAGATATTGCTTGAAGTTTGTTGATCTGTTGACTTTTATTCATCATTTCTTCTTTCCATTTGCAATCAGTTTCTTTGACCTTAGGCAAACCGCCTGGAACACAATCTGAAATGAGATTAATTGAATACAAGTTGTCATTGATAAATTGCGTTATATTACTCATCATGCTCCTAGCTCTTGATATTTCTCTCTCGAATTTCATTAACTGATGTTCCCATTCTGTAAACAAGATTTCTTTATGTCTTTCTTCTATCCTAGGAAGATTAGCTTCTCTTCCTTTTTCTGTATCTTGCCAAGTAAGAAATTCGGAAATCTTTTCATCAGCATCATCAATTTCTTGCCTGAGAGTAATAATGTTCTGGATCAAGGATGATGTGATATCACAAAATGGTTCTGCTTGTGATAATTTTGCACAAAATTCATTTAATTGCTGAGACAACAGTTTATTAATTTCAAGAGCTTCCGATTTGAATTCACTTAATTTAGGGAAATCTTTGAACCTATCTAAAGCTGCTTGAAATTCTTTTTCCTGTACGATCTTCGCATTCTTCTCATTTTGCAACAAATCTTGTAACTTGGAAATTTCTTGATTCAATTGTTGTTGTTTGCTTAAAACCTGCTCATCAACTTTCTTCTTTTCTGTGGCAAGTTGTTCTTCTAACTCTTTAGACCTGAGCTCTTGATCTTGTAATTGTTGTTCCAATTGAGCAATCTTTTGCTGATTTTCATTAGCTTGTTCTTCAAGTAAAGCTATATGGATATCTTTTTGTGTCATCAACTAAGAAACTTCCGCAGCTTTATCTATTGTTGCAGCACTATATGCTCCTGCATATTGGGACAACTTAGTGAGATCCTCAAATGGATTCACTTCAGTATTCTTGTAGACAATATTCATGAACTCCTTCTGTGGAGTGGAAAACATGTCCTGATCCATCTTCCTTCTTTTTCTCTGTTTTCTAACAACAGCCTTATGTTTAGGGCTATAAAATACATCCAAAGGAGGGATCTCCTCAATCTTCAATACAATCTGCCCTGTAGGATGTTCAGGAATGATTTCGACTTCCTGATCTTCTTGCTCTTTATATTTACCCTGCAGTCCTAATTGCTGAGCAAATTGATCATATTGTTTCAAAAATTGAGAGGAAACATTAAGATCAGCAGAGTCTATAATTTTCTCAGTATTTTATTTTCCTTCCAATTGTGTATCTGTTTTCTCTGTATTTGTTCCCTGCTCAATGGTTTTGCTATCTGATCCTCCTTTTTTATTATGCACATTAGTATCAGTACTTGTGCATTTTTATTTTGTTTGAGCTATGGACTGCTGATCAGTATTTACATTAGATTTTCCATCAGTATTCCCTTTCTGAACATCAGGTTTGCAATCAGTGCCCACCTTTTCAATATGTACAGTGGGCTGGTTAATAGCCGATTGTGTAATGACTTTACCGGTAGATGTTTCTCCTGGTGTTTTCCCAGATGTACCCTCTGTTTCTGACCCTTGTATAGGAATTCTCAGTTGGTCTAGAGGAACTTTCAACAATATTTGACTTCTAAATAACATAAATTTATTCATTTCTTCCTTCTGGAATTTGGACTTGGCCAAATCATAAACTTGAGGAAAGTCATTCAATGAAATAAACAAATCATCAAACTCATTTGGTTCATGCTCAAATCGAGCAATCGAAACTGAAGCAGTAACATTAAAAGCTATATGTTGTGGATCATACTATCTCCCCGAAATGGTTGCAAATTTAAAACCCTTTATTTTGGCGACTTCCTTTTCTGCATGTTTGAAGTCATTCAAAGTAAAATGACCACAATTGAATGGGAATGGAGGCCACATTCTTTTCTTACTATTGTTTAGAGCTCTGGATATTCCTTCAACTGTTAATTGATAGGAGATTTCCTGGGCGAGAAGTTTGTCTGGAAAAAAAAGAGGGAGAACATGGGGTTCCACAATACTCCCAAAAATCCTGATGTATGTGAATTTTTCTTCTCCAAACCAATCTCCTATTGAGGATAAGTCTGCTTTAGCTTGTTGGAGAATCTAGGAGGGAAGCGATTGAAAATGGTTTGAAAGATAGGGATAAGGAAACCATGACATATTCTATACACATGATCTTCGAAGTGAACTTTCCAAAGAAGTTTATGATATATATGAATCGGGGTGGGATCTTTGGGAGTCCATTTCCATCCTAATAAGGGAAACTCAGAATTAAAAAAAAGAATGTCTAGAATATAAGCACAAAAGAAAAAAAGGAGTGGAATTTCCAGCGGTTTTATCTTGTCTGTACTCGAGTATTCTATTATCCATTCTATCAGAGAGAATAACAGCCCAGTCCATAATGTTGGAATTGACAGCGGCTAAGATTAATGGGACCATTTGTATAGAAAACCTAGCAGAATTGTCATTACCAAATAATCTACACATCATGGCAGCGGCATAGCAATACGGGGGTAAGAGGGAATCTACTGAATACATACCGGATGATTCATTTCTGTGCTTCTCAGAATTTTTCCTCCAATCTTCGATAGGGTCAGATTGAACCTTATTATTATCAGCAAACTCTTTGATAAATTCTTTGTTATAAACCTTCTGCGGATCAGGAAGATGATACATCGCCTTAATGTCTTCTGCTTTAAACGACCCAAAAGACACTCCAGAAGCTGAAACAAACATTATGTCCTTTATTTTCACACTATCGATGACCCATCAAATCACATCATAATAAGGCATGATGCTTGCTCTGGCTGCAATTCTATGTAGAAATGAATTTGCAAGTGATTTTTCAGTAATCTCAGAGTCGGAATCTGAGCTATCTTCATCTGGAACTGATGCCTTTTCTACTGTGACTTTAGGTTTTTCTTTCTCCAATAGATTATAAACTCCTTCCCACGTCATTCTTCCGAGCCCTTGGCATGATGTATCTGTAACTAGTCTCAGTTTTGCTGGCTTTTCTTTTGAGACTGTAGGAGTCTCAACAAACTTAACGGGAACAACAGTCTTGGTTCTCCTCGCTCTCTTTGACATTTCTGTGTTTGATATTACTTCCCTTTGTTTGTGAATGAAAGGGTTTGGTGTTCCTTGATTATGCAAGACAATAAACTTTCAGTCGTGACAAACAAGCAACTTGAAAGGAACGATTATGAACTCATGATTCATTATTTATTGGTCTTGTATAACACGTAAATGTTCTCTTTGGGTCACACTCATGTATTTAAAACCGAATCATAAACCAATATTCATTTGATTTGCTATTGAATACCAACGTACAATTGGAGATTTGACGCTTGTGAAATATTATAATATTTACCTATCTTGAATTCTTCGAATGTAATAAATGTCATGTATCAATCGCATCGAAAGTTTTCAAATGATACATAAATATCATAATATAGATTTCTCCGATTGCCGATTACGATTGCAAAATTTTCCGATTTCCGATTAGATGGTTTTAGATCGCAATCAGGGAGTTTCAATAAAAAAGATTTGTTAATGGCTTTCTCCGATTTCCGATGGTGGGGTCTACCATATAAAGGTTTTTCTCATTTAAACGAACGAATGTTTGTTTTTCTTTTGAAAAGTGATTTTTATAATAATGCGCGTCGTATCGGAGAATTTTAAGTTGTCCGCAAATAATTCATTAAAAAGTGTTCCGATCATGCGATTGCGATTAGGCGCATCGTATCGGAGGTATGTAAATGAATAATTTAAACCCTTTGCGATTGAAGTTTTTCGATTGAACTAATCGCATCGGAGAATTTGAGATTTTATGTTAAATTTTTCTCTAAGGATTTCTTTGATCTCCGATTGCGATTATTATTCATGAGACTTTTTACAATTGACTTGTTTTTATATGATAAGGTCTTTTATATTTGATTGGGTCGAAAGTTTTGAATGTTGTATTTTGTTTGTAAACAAACAAAGATGAGCTTTTTCAAAACAATGAATCTTTATTTCTATAAAAAGAAAAAGGGACCCTATTTCTAAATGAATTTTATTCTAAAATTAAGAAAAAGGGAGGGTTGTTGTATAGTACAACAATTGGCGATTCACTGAAAGAACCAGTTATCTCTGAAAAAATAAAATGAATACTATATTTTTATTAAGTAAATATTTTTAAAGATAATGAAAATTATCCTAGGATAATCAAAAATAAAATCTAACTTATGAAAAAGAATAAAAATTATTTACAATTTCTTTCTAATTTCTTGAGAATAAAAACATTTTTGGGTTATCTTAAGCTTTGATTGGTGTTAATAGTAAAGTAAATGGATTTCTCCAAGTTTGGTTTTATAATATACTCTATTTTCATAGGTATTGCCTCTGCTGCCCGCAAACGTTCATAGTTTCGACAGGGTTACCTTTTAACCATTAACTATTCATTGTCCCATCCAACTAAGATTATGACTTTTTAAAAGATAAATTCATAAGACATATTATCTCATGTTTTTTGTCTTTTATTTATTTTTTTATTTTTAAGAGCCATTGTTCTGGTTTGGTAGCCATTTAATAACAATGCCATTCACTAGTTGTAATTAAACTGAACAAGCTAGCTCGTGATGAGACCCCTTGTCTTATATTTATAAGCCATTACCATGTTTTGATGTGCAGTATTGGTAATGTCAGCTTCATTACTTCTTATGAATATGGTAAGTCGGCTCATGATGATACCTCTTATCTCTTAAAATTTTTTACATAATTTCTTAGAATTACATTCTAAAAAATCACAACCTAAATGGATGGGGTGAAATAGTTTTATCCTTAAGAATCAATGGATGACAATTTTCAAAGTTTTTTGAGTACCAAGACTTGAATAATCTTTACTTTTATAGATAACCTTTCTCTACTTAATAAACTTATAATGATCTACATTTCCCTCAAGTTTTCAAAAGATCATGCAAATAATTGGAATAACCTTTCAAAGTTTAACATCTTATTTACAACTATCAAAAGACTATGATCATTTCTTTAAAAATTCTTATTTACATAAAATAAATATTTATAATATTCTTCCTAAGAATTTTTCTAACAAGTAAATAGTCAATTAGAGACTCATTAACAACCTTTATTTGCAAAAACAATTAAAAACTTTGCAGAAAGGAATATGTACAGTTTAAGAAGGGGTTACCTCCTTATGAAAATAATTTCTTCAAGATAAGCCCATTTACAGGAAGAGATTCTCTCTTACCTGTTAGATCTTGGAGTATGAATGTATTTGAGCCTATCTTTTCAATGATCTGAAATGGTCCAAGCCACATTTTCTGAAATTTGGTATGTTTACCTTTTTCTTCATGTGCTTTATCCCATTTCAGAACAAGATCACCAATTGACAAAATTTTTGAGCCAGTAGAACTTGCATCAAAATAAGATTTTACAAGCTGTTGATGTTTTTCATGAATAATTTTTGCTTTATCTCTATCTTCTTCTAGTTTAAGGATTTGATCATATCTCAATTGAATGGATGAAGAAGGATTTTCTTCAATAAATTGTACTAGGGCTAATGATGGAAGAGTTAAATTTGATGGTATCACAGTTTCTTTTCCATAAACTAAATTGAAAGGTGAAGTCCCTATTGAAGCTTTTTCAGTGATACGATCAACCCATAATGCAAAAATTAAAGACTTGTGCCAATTCTTTTGATTTTGATCAATGGTCCTTTTAATGATTTTGATAAGGTTTTTGTTAGTGGATTCAGCCAAACCATTACCTTGTGGATAATAATTTGTTGAATATTTTAATTTAAAACCTCTTTTGACTGCAAATTCTATTAAACTATTTCCAGAGAAGTAAGATGCATTATCAAAGACTAGAGCGTTAGGTACACCAAACCTGGTTATGATGAATTGATCTATGAAATCAATAATTGCATCAGAATTGGCTACCTTCAAAGGGATTGCTTCTACCCATTTCGTAAAGTAATCAGTTGCAGTAAGGATGTACTTGTGCTGTTTGGAAGAATGAGGTATTATCTCACCAATAATGTCAAGCCCCCATTGTTCAAATGGTTGCTCAATACTCACTGGTTGCAAAGGAAAAGCTGGTTTCCTTTGTCTTCCACTTGCAGTTTGGAAAATTCTGCACTTCCTTACGTAGTCATGTGTATCTTTAAAAAGGGTAGGCCAGTAATAACCAGCACGAATTATTTTGTGAGCTGTGGTATCACCTCCAAAATGACCTCTTGCTGGTCCATCATGCAACTCCTGCAAAACCTTTTCAGCTTCAGTCTTTTCAAGACATCTTAATAAAATTGAATCATAATTTTTCCTAAATAACACATTATCAATGATCTCATATTTAACAGCCTTTAACCTTAAAGCACGTTTTCTCTTATAGCTGAAATCAGAAGGAGCACACCCATTTTTCAAGTAATAGATGAGATCAGCATACTGAGATTCAGAATCTGTAACACTTATCTGACTTACTTGAATATCTTGATTTGAATCTTCATTTTCTGGTATGTTATGAGCTCCTGCTAATAGTCTGCAAAAACCTTGTCCTCTAACAATCTTAGCTGGTTTAATATCAACATCATATTCTTGCAAAGCTGTTACCCAGTTAGCTCGTTTTTCTCCTACTTTCCCTCTCGAATTAATAATTGGGTTCACTCATGATAGCTGGACAATGATTTTTGGGCGAGTTTTTAAGATAAAAGGTCCAATGCTTGACTGATTTAAACACCAGTGCTATTGTTTTTCAACACGTGTAACAATCCTGCTCACTTCCCGTACTTGATAAAGAAAGAAATTGGTGCTTCAATTTTCTGATCATTGAGCTGTGTTAAAACAGTTGCATATGATGTCTCAGTGGCTAAGGTATACAACATAAAATCTTTAGAAAAATCTGGGGTGCTCAATGCTGGTGCATTA